>NW_020869845.1:30000-42500 GCF_003789085.1 Penaeus vannamei | reverse complement strand
CAATATTTTCCTTTTTTTATATACTTCTATGCCAACACCTTTATGGTAATTACCTCCTCCTTTTTCCAAGACTAAATAACAAATATAGGCTTCTGCATGTTATATAAAGTATCTTGTCCGCCTTTGATATTGTTTAGTGTATTGAACACATCCAGTCAGTATTTGATGTATCAGTAAACAATTTTGCAGCCACAAAATACTTGGCACTTTGTAGGTATTGTTTACATAAGGAATTGTTTAACCTTGTTTTCTGATGTTTTCTCTATATCTGCAAAATTGATAATTCATTCATTGGAAGAAGTGGACTTCTATAAATAGAATTTATTTTCTTCTGATTATTTATTTCAGATAGAAAGAGGAATTTATTTAAAATCTTATTTATATTCATAATTTAGACATTGTATTAATGTAATTAAAAATGACATTTCCTTATAGTGAATGACTTACAAGGAATAAGTACAAGACAGGAAGAGGAATGGGAAAATTATGTGAATCTCGAGCCATATGTGATAAATTCGTGTAGAAATTATGCTTTAATTATTTACAACGATTCCCATCTATCCAGCACATTTGCTCAAAATGTGAAGCATCTGTTGTGTAATATTTTCCCATAAAGAACATTTGAATCTCATTTTTACTGTATTCAGTTTTTTGTACTAGAGGGCATATTTATATTGTTTTGATATATTATTTATGTATTTCCTTGATGTATATTTTTATAATATATCTCTTCCATAAACATAGTTTGGTATATATTTATGTAAATGTGTTATCAATGGTTGTTAATCTGCAGATATGAGTCATGTAAAGAATATTACCTATTACATTATTTTAATTACATATTTGAATACCACATTTTCCTGGAACCAAAATATGAAGTTGTATTCTTATATCTGCAGTATCATATAAGACCAAATCTCCACATTATAGATATGATTATAGTTTCTATTAGAGTGTATTATAGAGTCTTTGTTTTTTGAAGGATATACATTATCTCAGTTTATTTATTTTGTTATTTAAAAAGCATAGCTTGTAGAATACTCACCCTGTAGAATCTATATTATTTTTTTTCTTATTCTGTGTGCTAACTTTGTATGAATGAGGAATCTCGTTAGATTTAACATGATTTTGCCATAATTATTGTGTGAATTTTGCCAATACTTTCTTGGACATTAGAACATTTGATGGATGTTTATGTTCATTTGTATAATACACAATCTTAAAAAATACTATTAAGAGAAAATGGTAAAGAATTGAGGAAGAAGAGTTACTTGTACAGTTTTTTTGATTTGATAGTAAGATATAAGTGCCTACCATTTATAGATCTTTAGTATTTTTTATGCATACTCTAGGTTGATTAGAAAAATTTTGTATTCAGTTATATACACACAAAATCCAGGTTGAGTTTTATTTACTATAACCTCAGTATATGTGAAATCTAATGCATACAGGTCATTAATTCACCAGAAAGACTTGTTGATTATTGAAACATTATTATATTTCTTGTTAACCCTAACATCATGAGGCCAGATTTTTCTCTGATGTAATTATTACACAACAGTCTAGTGTTTCTGATATATACATGTAATACTTTATTACATCATAACAGCTATAGCCCGTCACTGAGGGGTACCTGAAATGAATAGTACAATTTTTAGAGGGGTTAAGAAGATGGTAACTGAGGCCCACTGTAGGGGACCATCCTTACCTTGGACCTCAACCCTTGTCTCAACTAATTTTGCGTGGTCTTTTCTCCTCCTGCTTTCCTTTTCCTTTTTCTCTTCATCCCCTCCTGTCCACATTCTAAGCTGTAAGAGCCATGCTGAAAGGATGAGAGGCTAGCTTTGTGTCAGTCCTGAACAACCTCCAGTAGCCATGGGTATAGTATTCCTTTGGTTATGTGAACCCTGAGGAGTACACCATTTCTTTTCTGGGGATCTTCCGTATCTTAGGCCTCAGCCCTCTACTCAACTAATTTTGCATATTCTTTTCTCCCTCCTGCTCTTTCATTTCTATCCCTTCTCCAACCCTTTCTGCTATCTATTTCCTAAGGTGTAAGAGCCGTGCTGAAAGGATAAAAGACTGACTTTGTGCCAGTCCTGAACGGCCTGAGGGAACCATGGGCTCGGTATTCCCTGTTTTAATTGTCCTGAGGGGTGGACTTTATTTCCCCAACATAGTCAAGGCTTCCCTTGGCCAGTAATGAAGACAATACCCATATTTAGGGCAATGAGGTTTGCCCCTTCATCAAACAGCCCCACCAATTCAAATTCTCCCGGTTCCCCGATCCTAGGCTCTCCTTTGACCACAACTCTGAACACTGCAACTACTACCCTATCTTTCATTGCCTTCTAGTACATTATCCACCCAAGTCGAGACAATCTTCAGTAGACATTTCTACTCTCCCAACTTCCACAACACCTTTCCCCCTACAACCTTCATCAAACACTCCATTCTCCCTTATTACTACCTTACAGCCTTATTTTCCGCCTCTCCGTAATAGGACCCCCCGCAACAGCTAAATGGGACCGATTTTCGTGATCCCCTCTACAGCTCACTCAGACACCTCTTTCAACAATGTCTCCAAAAGCAAGTGGGCAGAGTCCCATTCCGTATCCGACCCGATAGTTCCCGTCTTGTTAGTTACATCTGAAACTGAAGTTATAGCATTATCAAATCTAAATTGATCTCTCTGGCAACCCCATTCCTGCAGAACCTTATCCAACCCTTAATACTTGTATCGGAACTGTCTCTATCTCTCCAGCAAATTGGCCAATGGATACCGATTGATCAGATTGAGGCTTACTCGCCTGCCTCAAAGACCGTGATGTGATATCAATACAGTGTAACTTCATTCCTCCAAGAGGTCATCGAAAGAACATGACCAAAATTACTTCCATTTCATATCTACAATGGTGGACAATCGCTCCCTGTTCGACCATACCAACCTCCTCTCCGTCAATGTCATAACTGTTGGCGTTTTGGACATCCTGCCAAACACTGCCGCTCCACAGCCCATGTTCGAACTGCGGCGGCCCCCTAATTGTATTTTATAGAAGTTGCCCCACCTACAAGTTTGAGTCTGAGGTGGCAACTCTCTGATATAAACTTGGTCTCACTCTACGTGAAGCCAGACAGGAAGCACGCCGACGAGGTTTCTCTCACTCCCTGTTCCAGTAGTGTCGCTCTCTCTGCCCCCCCCCTCCTCCCTAAGATGCTTCTACATACTTCCCCACTTCAACTTCAAATTCATTTGCTACTCAAAATCCAGACACTCCAATCTCAACTACAGCCCCAACACCCCCTCTCCCTCCCCGCACCATCCGCAGCAGACAGACTAAACGTTCTACATGAACTTCTACCGCACATACCTCCACCTACCTCTGCCTTTACTCCTCCGATACCAGTCTCCTCTTTCCCCCTCATAAGAAAACCTTTCTCTCACAAAACTTTCCAACCAACTCCACTGCAGAAACTTAAAGATATTCAAAACTATCTGCTCGAACCCCAAAATGACGTCGAAACCCCTTACCCACCATCTAATTCCACAACTCCCGCTCCCACACTCAAAATGACTGCCGATATCCACCCTCCTCCTACTCACATTCCCCCTACACCCCTTCCTCCTACTCCCTCCCAACACATCCCACCCCCCTCAGATATCTATCCTCTTCCTATTCATATCCCCCCTACACCCTCCCAACACAACGCATCCCCCTCAGCTCCAACTAAACCTACATTAACCCTCTCTCCATCTCTTTTCTTCTCACTCCCTCCTGGATACACACGTGAATCCCTTATGTCACATCTATGCCCCTCCCCAGATCTTCCACCTCCTGATACCCCTCCTGATACTACACCCCCCTCTAATTCCTTATCTCACCCCTTCAAATTCTTCAAAACGCACCGTAACCATTATCACTCGTATATCAACTAAGTAACAACTCGCCTACATTGGAATATTCGACGTTTCCGTTCTCACAGACCTGACCTTCGTCATATCCTTTTTTCTTATGATTCCCAGTCCAATTCCAGAGGTGTGCCGTTTTTTTTTTTTTTTATAATTCCCCCTTACAACCCCGTACTCTAACAATACCCTACTTTTCCAAAAATGCCTCCAAATACAAGCGGGCAGTCTCCTTCTGCAGCTGTCCTGATTGTTTACCCCTTGTTACAGTTACATCTGAGTACCAAACCCATGCATTATATTTCCTGGTTGACCTCTCTGGTAAACTTATTCCTGCTCAACCCCACTGTGCACGCTTTCATAAATTTTCTCTATAAACTAGCTGTCCCTCAGTCCCTTCTTCCTACCTTTAACTCCTCTCCACGCCCACCTACTCCTTTCTCTGTCCAGATGAATGCACTCCTCTCCCATTCACCCTTTCCACACCACCGACCCTTACCTTTTCTACCCATAAATACCTACCTTATACCAGTATATGCTCCTGTTTTCCCAAAATCAGCTCAGTCATTTTTCTTACCTTCCCACTCCCCAAGGCTCACATTTTGGTCTCTGGTAATCTATCCTTCCCATACTTTCAACTTTCCACTTACATCTGAATCCAGTGTCTTTACAGTATTATTGTATGCAATCCTTCACAATTTTCAGTCTAAAAACATTAACTCTTATTTAGTCTCTACAGCCCATCAACCCTCCTGCCCGCAAGATTCAGGACCAACTATTTCACCTATCCATACAACACAAAACTGTCAGTTTTTGCTGGATACCCAGTCACATCGGAATCCCTGACAATGAACAGGCAGACACACTAGCATACTCTGCTACCTTGTTCACATCCCATCAACCCAGATTTCCACATATATCAGCTTTACTAACATCGCATTAAAACCTTCCTCTTCACCCGCTGGCAGTCTTTCTAGTTTAGCCTTACCACTAATAAACTACATAACATTAAATCTTCCATCTCTCCTACCATGGACTTCAGTAATAAGACATATCGTGGAGTTACTATAAGTTACATTTCTGAGGTCATGTGAAACAAATCTGAAATATTACAAGAAAACGACGGCTGGGTAGATTGTGTGTACTTGGACTTTAAAAGGCTTTTGATAAGGTGTCTCACAAAAGACTAATATAAAAATTAGAGCACATCCACATGGATGAAAGACTTTCTTCATGAAAGACAGATGAACACTGTAATTAGAGGGAAACATTCCACATAGCGACGAGTAACCAGCAGAGTGCCTCAAGGATCGATGTTGGCACCGATTATTTTCGTCAATGATATAGTCAAACATAAGCCCAGGTAGTTATCTGAATATGTTTGCAGGTGACACGAACATACAAAAATAGATAACAGACGACGTCTCATGCTAATGCCTCCAAAGTGACAGAACATTTATTCACGTGGAGTTGTATATGGAAAATGGAATTCAATACCAATAAATGCCACGAGTCAGATTCGGAGAAAATAGAACTCACCCACTATTCCAATATAAATTAGGAGACAATATTAAACACAGCTGACGGGGAAAAGGATTTTGGGGTAATCATAAATAGAAACCTAAACCCAAATGATCATATAATTGAATAGGTCCACGAAATGCTAGGACTGCTTGCCAACATGAAAAGGACATTCGTGTATGCGGACGAAGATATGGTAAAGAAGATCATCATATCAATCACAAGAGCAAGTCTTTGAGTACGGTGTAGTGGTATGGAGTCCACACTTAAAAAAAAGATATTAACAAAGTCAAAAAAGTTCAAAGAGCGTCCACAAGATGGGCACCTACTCTAAGAGATATGAGTTACGAAGATAAACTACAGAAATTAGGACTTACTACTTTGGAAGAAAGAAGGAAAAGGTGGGCCATGATTTGCTGTTAAACTGTATTACAGGAAAAGTGAAGATAGAGAAAGACTACTCTTTAATCTTGGACACAAGAAGGAGGGGGGAATACAACAAAAAATTAAAATTAAAAAGAGGTGATAAAGATGTCACAAAATTTAGTTTCCCAAACAGAATCATTGAAGCATGGAACGACAATTTACATATAGCAGACGTGACTACCTGAGTTTAGCTCTTCTCCCATACTGAAACAACTAGGTAAGAACACACACACACACACACACACACACACACACACACACACACACACACACACACACACACCACACACACACACACACACACACACACATATATATATTATATATATTATATATATATATATATATATATATATATATATATATATAAAACATATACATGTATATATATATATATATATATATATATATTATATATATATATATATATATATATATTATATATATATATATATATATATATATATATATATATATATATATTATATATATATATATATATATATATAAGTATGCATGTATGTATGTATAAACACGCATACTCACAAAGTGTAAGAGTTTTGAATGGAAATCTTCCACACCATTGTTGATCCCAAAGAATCTTTGGTCGATCCCGATCTGCACTACCGCCATCTATCTTCCGAATTCGGAACTAGAATCCAATGTGCCTCATGAGAGATGTCTTTCTTGCGAATGTAAACAAACGACAGAAAACGTGACCATACCACGAAAACTGTAAACTTTGCAAAACAAAAGTTATTTAGTCTAAAACCCTGTAAAAGAAGAAAGAAGAAGAAGAAAAGTTATTTAAGAATAACTGAATGTAAGTATGATTTTATGTGTATCGAGATTACTTTGTTTTGATAATTATAGAGAAATAATTTCTCAAAACAGTTCCCATCAAACTGCTCATGACATAGAAGTTTGAGTTAAGCTAACAAGATTGTACTGAAGGTTCTAGGTAATTTCTGTGTTGTTTTTCCAATGAGGTTGACCTGCCTAGTACTAGCTATGCTGCATCCTGACCTGTTGTCAGGTTGGTGGTAAAGTAATTATCTTGAATGGGACCTCATCCAGTGATGTGGTAGTCTGTGCATGCATACTGACAACGACCAACAAACCCCTACACAGTATTCTCCAAAGAACCAATGGCAATGCTATTTAAGGCAGCTGCACTACATACAGAGGAAAGTATGATAGAATTATTAACTAATGTTCGTACACAGGTTGTGCTTTAATTGAAATTCAAAGATTGCCTCTCTAAGAGTCCACAAACCTCGTTACCCCAAACCATCTCAAATGTAAACAAAAGACTGAGTTGGTGTGAGCTTTCTGAAAAGTATGGCAAAATACCCCTATGGAAGGGGGCCCAGGGGCCCCCCCTTATGGAAATACCCCTAGGGAAGGGGGTTAGGAAGGTATGCTTTGTTTATTGGCAAAATACCCTACAGGAAAGGGGCAAGGAAATACCCTCTAGAGGGTATATCGCTCTTGGTAGCAATTACCTTGTCACGCATAACAAGGTGAGCACAATTTTTCCTTGGTGGTATTGGAGCCAGAGATCCCCAACAACCCTCCTCTCAAGCAGTGGCACAGTCACGGCAACTTAGATTATTGAATTGATTTCATGACGGGGGAGTTGGTGCATCTGTACTGTAAAGAGCTACGTCAAATATTTTCATATCTAATATTGTTTTTATGTGATTTTTATGACAAAGATTAAAAACTAAATTAAGGATTAATCATGTTACATTATTGTGTAGAGCATTTTTCTGCAAATTATCTGGTATAATTCTGTTTCACATAGCCATATGGTACAAGATAACCTTTGCCAGTAATAGAATAGAATGACAGAAAATAAGGTATAGTTTCAGTTTCCCACAGCCATGTAGTAGAAGGTAAAATTTGCCTGAAATGGACAGAATGACAAAAAAAAAAAGAAACTTCATCAATGATATGATGATTAGAACGTGTACAGTACGTTATACTTTGGTTTACATTTCTAGGAAAATGTAAAGGGTTTTTAATAAGTGATAGTAGAAATAATCTGTATAGGAAAAAAAAGAAAAGAAAGAAAGAATCGACACAGAATGTCCACAGAGTTTGAGTGGGGGTCTGGGGGCAGATCCCCTGATAGGGAAGTATGGCAATTGACGAGGTTTGGGGAGCAAAGCTCCCAGGTTAGGAAGATTTTTGGTTCATACAGCAATGTTAGTAGATCCCAAGGAGTTGCTAGAATAGTAGGGACTAAGTCTCAGAGAGGTGTGGTCATGGTCACTTCTTAAACAGTTAACAATACTTTCATATATATAATGTGCAATGGAAAATGTAAAGTTTGAAGGCTATGTGAAACAAAAGTTGCTGGTGATTTAATAAATGTTGCTAATTAACCTGAAGCAATTTTCAATAATGAGCTCTTTTCATATGATTATATTAGCTGTATTCAATTCATACCCACTTTAAACTTGCTGTGGTCTGTTAGGGGACACTAAAAGCCCCGAGTCCAGCATGAGAATGGTGCAGTGTCAAGTAATTGCAGCTGCCTCCATACTTTCAGTGCATTGGTAAAAGCCAACAAACCGTCATACTTATCCTGGCAAAGTAAAGCTTTTTTTGTTGCTTTAGCTGACGACTTGTATAGGAGTACCACAATCTCTTTGCTGCTATAATATATATGGTGGAAGTTCATATGCTTTTGATGTAGCATCAGACCATTTAAAGCATATGAACTTTATATGATTTTAGAATTGTTCATCATCTACTATCTTGTTTAAGAAAAAAATGAGATATGGTTTTAATGAATAATATGATATTAATAAGAATCATTTTTAGTATTATGATGATAGTAATGGTAAACTCAAATATCTTGTTAATATATTAATTGTACTTAATTTTCCTAAAGTTAAGGATAATAATAAGTGATCAAATATAAGAATATAGGTAACAATATTGTAATGAATCAAAAATATTTTTCAGAGAAAATATTTCACATGTTATATATTCCTCAATTGTATTTAGTGTTTGTTTTATTTATGATGTAATCATTTTCTCAGATATTTGAAGATGGAGATTGGGACTTCAAAAATCTATAATGATTTACCCAGTGTCATTTGTAAGCGTTCATCATCCTTGATGGATCTTCCAGCACAAAAGAATGCCGAGGAACTTTCCAAAAAAAGGGAATTTAAAGACTTGATACAGTCACTCCTCCCAGAAGGTGATAAGGATGAGATTGATACACAGGTAAGAGTGTCATTTCAAATTTTGTTTGATGTGCTATAGAAAATGCTGTATTTGTCATCCTATATTTTGAGTGTACTTAAGTTAAAAATGGATTGTCTCACAGGATTAGTTATCTAGAGGGAAAACTCATTCAAATTGACATTTGTAGTATTTGTTGTTAGTTATCAGAGTTTCATTTACCTTTCGTATAATACGGTTAATTTTGTAGGGTTGCGCTTCTTCAGAATGTAAATATTTTTTGTGTAAAGAATAAAAGAAAAATAATAAATAATATATTGAAATCATATATCTCTAATGCTGCTTATTTAACTTCTCAGTAGCTTTGTTACAATAATTAATTTTTGACATATATGCTTTATGCAGTAAAAATTGCTAGACCTTACATTTTTAAATGTTAGCAATGTCTTTACTTGTTTTAAGAGGTAGCTGCTGAAGGGTTGTTTGTTTATATAGGTCATTGATAGGAATACTTTCTAGTAAATTTGCAGTTTACAACATTTTACTTCTCTTCACATTTTTTTTTCTTCTTCTTCTTTTTTGCTGTTAAGCATTCTGCTGGTGTCCCAAGTGAATAATAAAAAAAAAATCTTTTTATTCTCCCTTTCTTACTGTGGTTTTTTCTACTTAGTCTGTAATCTACTGCATCTCTGTTTGTTTTTTCAAGTGATTATTTTTCCCTTCTAGGACAGGAAAGTCCTCAATGATACTTGTGAAGTAGATTTATAATGTGTCCTTTAATTCAACTTTAAGTATAGTAAATAATTATTTTTTTCTTTTTGTTTCAGTTACGAAAAGGGTTTTTACTTACACAGAAGAGGCAAAGAAAAATTCCTGAGTCAGGAAAGAAAAAAATTGGTAAAGCTAATGGCATGCAACACCGTGGAAAGAAACGTTTGTCTGGTCGAGAAAGAAGAGAATTAGGCCTACACAAGATAGACAAGAACAATAAAACATTTGAAATGTTTTTGCCCATTAATGATATGTGGAAAAGTTATTCTAAAGATCTCCTTGGGATTGAACATTATATAAAAGGTGGATGGAAAGGAGGTTATAATGACAGTAGGACAGATACTATACAAAATAAATTAAGAAGAATAGAGTATTTTGGCTGCTTGGTGCGAGTGACCAAATCACGTTGCTCAGAGTTTGTAGGCACCACAGGGATTATCATTAAGGAAACAAAGAATACTTTTGTAATGATATGTCCTGATGACAGAGTGAAAACTATCCCAAAGCTGCATAGTGAGTTTAGTTTTGTAATTCAAGATATTGGCTTTTCAATTTCAGGGAACCATCTTCATCAAAGATCAGTGGAAAGGGCTAAAAATAATTTCAAGAAATTGCAACTATGGTTGTAATCATTCCTATTGTTTCATCGTCATTATATATTACCAATAAATTGTGGTATTTCTGGAATAAAGTTTGAAGTATCAACTGTGTCTTTTTTCTTGTTGACAGTATTGAAGGATTTTTAGTTATCCTAGATAGAGATTGGAACATAAATCAGGAGATATCATGTTTTGTACAGAAGCGGTGAGATGTTATTGATATATTCTTTTAATATGTATATGCTTTTCATATGTTTATTTACAAAAAAAGGATGCAATGACTGATTTGTATTGAGCATATTTGCTTCAGAAATACTAGAGAAATATATGGAGAAATAAAATAAAAATAACTTCATAAAGTCGTTATCTTTTCAACATCAACATGTTAGTTGCTAATTATACAATATTGGATACATAAGAATGATATTTGCACTTGACTACTTATAGTTTGCTTCTCACATCACATACAACATTCATAGTAATATTTCTGCACATTGTAGTTACGTATGTCTATTGAACTAAGACTTTATAAACAGATCTGTGAAAGCAAGTGCCAAAGTTCTATTCACTTTTGGTGGTAAACGAAGAGTATTGGAAAATGCTGTAGCCGATTCCAATTCTTGTTGAGACTTAATTTGCCAAATTGGAACACTTGGTGGACGCAGATATTTGTATCTTGAGTAGGGCACTCCCACTAACCACACAGAACCTCCCCATGGCTGTGGGATTTCGAAACAGCCGTGATGATGGGACTGAGTGGAATAAGGCCAAGCACCAATACACTCTGCTAAAGTAGCCCATTCTGGTGAATCATTTGGTTCCTCCATGAAAAAGTAGAATACGAAATGTTTTGATTCGTGAGCACTGGGAGGATTTAGAAATCCTGGAGCACATGGATTCCTGGTGATAGGGATAGCACTCTCGAGACTAGACTTTACTCTCCTTTCGTACACGTTCTGGATAAGGTCTACTACCGGTGGCAGAGAAACCCGCTCACCACTATGCAATGGTTGGTCTAAAAAGTAGAGCTGGTGTATCTCGGGAACAGTGTTCACACCAACCCCATAATGGTACGAACGACTCAGTGCAGGAAAAATGCATTCACGTCCTCGACTCATTACACGGTATAGAAAATTGTCATACAATAGCGAAACGGAAGAGCTGGCCGGCCATTTCGCCACCATTGACCTTGCCTCTGTCATTGAGAATAAGTAGCCCCAACCAGGCTGCCTGAAGCCCCGAAGAAAAATTTGGGGGTCTGGAAATACATATCGGTGACCTGGTGCACTGCCAGACACACACCAAAGTGATGGGTCAGTATCCAGTGCTGGTGCAAAGTGCGATAACGTATAAAGCCAATCACGTGAGACCTCCACATCTTCGTCAAGGAAAGCGATATACTTTAAACTGGAAAATGTATTTATACCTGTTGACCAAGCTTTACGGTAAAATTGAAAGAGTCCATGGTTAACAGATGGAACTTCTCTTGGTATGTCTATTATTTTGTACTTAACCTGTAAAACCTCTAACAGTGAAATAACTGAACTGTTAGGACCATCATTGGAAGGATCTCGACCGACAATTACCAAGACATTAAACCGCAAGATCCCATCATTAGCAAGTAATTTTGATAATGTATTTGAAAGGTACTGTACTCTTCCTCCCGCACAAACAACTACACCGATTTTATGTGCGGTGTTGCTTCCAGGTACCGAAAACAGACGCTTCCCTGGCGATAGTGTTCTGTAGTCATGATTTTCGCAGAAGGAACCCATTGCTGCTTCGTGTTCGCAGAGATCGGAGTGTAAATTATGTTTCGAAATCACTGCAGATGAAGCGTCATGAAATGAAGCTTCAGTATATGCATGTGCATACAGTTCAGCAAAAGAATTACGCAGCCATTCATTGTTAGGGGCAATAGTTTCAACTATGGTTTGGCCTCCTGCAATAAACATCCACGCCCAGAGAGCGCGGGGAGGAGCATAGGAAATGAGCAAAGAACCAAGCCTTTCGAGTGTCTTAAGAGCTGCTCCTACTCCACGAGTGCCAGCGCGGTGCACAGTCATCACCACTAT
>NW_020869845.1:0-12500 GCF_003789085.1 Penaeus vannamei | reverse complement strand
GCATGGTATTTCAATATATATTTCACTTTCTCGTTCTCTTATAGTCTATCTCTCTCTCACTCTCTCTCTCTCTCTGCTGCTGCAGTCTCTCTCTCTCTCTGCCTGCTGCAGTCTCTCTCTTCTCTCTCTCTCTTCTCTCTCTCTCTCTCTCTCTCTCTCTCTCTCTCTCTTTCTCTCTCTCTCTCTCTCTCTCTCTCTCTTCTCTCTCTCTCTCTCTCTTCATGTCCTGACACTATCTTTAATTTTTCTTAACATCATGCTCTCTACCTTTCTCATCTCTCTCTTCTGTTGGTTCTATCTTTTTCAATCTCCTAATCATCTCTTTCGCTCATGCTGTCTCTCTCTTGCTCTCACTCACTTTCTCTTTATCACTGTCTCTCGTTCTCATTTTCTTCCCTCTCGTTATCATTGTCGCTCTCTCTCTCTCTCTCCCTGAAGAAAAATGTGGTGTGATTTGTTGTGAAGGAATACATACTAAATTACACCACTTTTCACTGTCACATCCACTACACTGCCACATCCACTATTCCAGCGACATGCTCACTAAACCCTGTCTTACCCACACACTAGTCTCACCCATTTCATGATACACGACTGCCCCACTTACACCACTAGCCTACCACCACGATGCTGCCCTTCCCACTACACTAAATTCCGTCATACCCCACTGCTCCACCAAACACCGCTGATAATCTAGCTCACCATTGCCCAACCGCTACACCAATGCCTATCCAGTATAATAATGCCCTGTCAATATAAGCTACCACCGTTACCCAATATAAACTACCACTGATCTACCCAATAACCACTGCCGCACCCAGGGCATCTGTGTCTCACCCACTACACCAGTGGCCCATCGAGCATACATACATACATACACACACACACACAACACACACACACACACACACACACACAACACACCACACAACACACATATATATATATATATATATATATATATATATATATATATATATACATGTGTGTGTGTGTGTGTGTGTGTTGTGTGTGTGTGCGCGTGCACCACACACACGCACACACATATATAGATTATACACATGTTGATCTATAAACAATAAGATGCACCATGTGCGATATTTTCTCATGACACGAAATACTGCTCGTCAAAAAATTAAATTCATTTTTTTTTTTTTTTTTTTTGTATTGAAGTTATGTCAGAAAAATTGATAATCATAATAACAGGTTTTTGCGCCACTGACAGGTCTGAGATTGCTTATTCTTTCGCAAGGTTTGACCATCAGTGCCCGTGGCTTTTGATGTATTATTTAGCCCTCCTTACACAGAAATAAAAAATAGATGGCAGATTACCGTATTTACAAATCTAAAGTCTATTTGTTACAAGTGATTAGAATTGACATGTTATACATGCGCAGGGTTAAAATGGGTTAAATATAAGTACGTGCAATATATGTTGTACTGTACAGCGTGTTAGCAAAACTTCAAGTAGAATGTGAAGTGAGACAGCTTATAAAAAGACATAACTACACTGCCATGCACTTTATTTCAAATGATGGCAATAGTTAACTCAACAAAATATACAAGTAAATTTAGCAATGCCTATCAATCAATCCATCATGGAATTTTGCCCTGCCGTCTCTCCTTTTCTACTTCTGAGCAGTCGGCCAGGCAGTCTGAGCTTCACAGGCCCGCGGTGAAACATGCAGGAACTAATTCCGAGAATGCACTGTCCTGTACCACCAGCATTCACCATTCTCTCCTTGCCTGAAAGCTGAGAACAAAGGTCGCCGAACTGATGATCATTCCGTTGAAATATTCCTTATCCATTCATTCAACATATCTCTTCCTGTCTTTGTTGAGATATCATTCATCTGTAACTCGAGTGACTTTATCATCAGTGGAAAAGAAATCAAACCATATATTATTTTTCGCTCAAATCACCCCGCAGTGTTGACCAGCCATAATGACTATTTTATGAGAACGTTTTTGTTAAATCTGTGATACAACAAAGTTGGACAGGTTACATTTATTATTTCTATAACATTCACATGATTACCTTCATAATAGGCCACATTAAAAGAATGTTTGTTGCAAATCAGTAAATCTACATCCATGCCCCAAACTTAATTGCAGACAGATATGAAACGCCGATAATCATGCAATATGCTTAGCCTGATTAATACTACATTTCTACATAAAAGTCATATATACCGGATATAAAAACATATCGTCTTGCGGACACGGCAATGTGTAGTAACTTCCATAATTTTTGAAACACAATCATCTCTTATAAATCTACCTATTCATCATAACTTACTACTTCCAAGTGACAATCATTATATAAAGCATATCTACAACATTAAAAACACTACAAATATGTTTTACAAAATAACTCCATATGTATAAAGCTTTTCATTATTTCCACTGATTTTTTTCATAACTATTCATGTCATATTCACCTTGCACTTTGTAAAATTCCATGAGAAAATGGACTTTATATAGTTATAATAGTTTGGCCTTTCGCACAAAGCGGTATTGATAGCGATACCTGGAAAACCATGAAAATAAATCAATAGAGTTGTGGCGTGATAACAAAGGTCCTGAGGTATACTGCAAGCGGGGAGCCAAATCATTTGAAATGAAAAACTTCTAAATACAAACAAACCTTCAATTACAAAGACTTTACTCATTATGAATGCCATAAAAATACTGCAAAACCTGTCCGTGTTTTGCCTCCCAGGGGGAATGTTTGATGGCATTTATAATTCATAACTTTATACTCTGTAATTTAAGAGCAAAAAGTTTAAAGAACTTACATGATTTGAATGTATTTGTAAAGCCGATGTTCCCGTTAAACCTTATGCAAGGATATGCTTTATACTCATAATAATTGTCGAATTGTAAAGAGAATGGGCACACAAGACTATGCTTTACACTCATAGAACTCAATTTCTAACGAGAAAGGTTACGATTTCCACCCTTACGGTTTAGCCCGAGTCAGCCTTCGTGTTTGCAGACGACGACGTAACTATGGACACAGAGTGCTTTCCGTCTCCTGTCTCGCACTCGTTACCCATTATGGATTCGTAGCAGTAAGTGTTATCGCCAATGTCGTCATAGTTGTACATTACCCGGTGTGTTGAAATAGAAAGGGACTGAAATTAATCTAAGTCGTATACGTGATCAGTGTGCGAGTAGCGACCATTTCCCGTCATTGGAGCCAGGTGAGAATGACAGGTGTTGCTGTCTTCTGTAAACACGTCATGGACAGGTGTTTGTGGCTGGTTGATTTGTATTTTGGGAAATTGAATGGTGCAGATAAGGCGCTATCTTTTCATCGTGCATTGTGGTTTGCGGTACTTGCAAAGGAGAGACGCTAAACTTCACAATAATCAATGTGTTGATGTGTGTATCAGTGACGAGTGAGGATTTCGTGGTATCATCATGCGTTTGGATTATTTTAACATAAAAAACTTAGTGGATGACTAGATTTCGACTTGCAGCTGATTTTGAGTGTGTGGTGTACAGAATAGTTATTGGGAAAATTGGATCAATTCTAGATTACAGTAGACTGAATGAAAGTACTGTCTGGATTTATATGTACCATTAATGAAAAGCTGAAAGCATATTAGGGAAACCTATTCAGTTGATACATGCTTGCAGTGAGAAGTTGAAGTCACAGAGTTCTACATACCTTAGTTCATGTCTCTGGGCTGCTAGACCAGGAACAAGCCATGAACTTGGTCAACGAGTATTTGGAAATGCCGGTACTTGTGCAGAAGGGCCAGGCTAGTATTGTCAAGGAATTAGTACTGCCAGTTTGCTTTATGGAAGTGAAACCTGGACGCTATCTAGTGCCTTGGAGTCATGCCATAATGCCTGTTATCCTAATGCCGGATCACAGGGTACAGTTGGCAAGTCCATATGTTCAACAGACAGTTACAATGTGAGACTGACATAGGACCTGTTACTTAAACCAGGATTGCCAACTCAGGTTATACAGGGACCTAGATTGTTTACCTGTGGATGACCATACCCATCAGGTTGTCTCTTTATGAGACAGTCTCTTTACGAGACAATCCTGGGTGAAGGAGGCCTGTGGGACAACCTAGGATGGTATGGGGATATTGACCAAACCTATCACAACGAGACAGAGACGGGCCAAGGGCCTGCCAGGCGGCTTGCCAAGATGGACTCCCATGGCTGGAAGCGAAGCATCCAGTGATGAATATGATGAAAGAATAATGACATACCTTATCTTCTGTAAGATTTTAGGAAAAGGATTTTGATAGGCATTTTACCTTGTTCTGCTTTTATGGTCTGTGATAGGATGGTATGTCATAGGTTTACTAATACCATACCCAATGGATAGTGGAATAAGGTTCAGTTTAAAGATATTATAAATATAAGATTAAATTAGAAGCACATCTTGTATAAATAAAAAAGTTCCATCATCATATGACTAAATTTACAATATTATATATTATGGTACATATTCAGTATGATAGTTTTTTGTTTACAGTACACTTGTATATGGTGGTAAAATTATATTATCTCTTGTGTTTATTGGCAGAAGGAGAAAATACTGACTATATTCATTTATCTTATTTCAGAGATGATGTATCTGAACATGAAATCTTCAGTTATCCACCCAACTTTATATTCATGTAAGATAATGTTTTCTTAATCCAGGGAACCCAAGGGCCTCATAAGCTTATTTCATAATAAAGCTTTGGAAATTGATTATTATTTATTTGTGGAAGTCAAATGACACAGACATGTAGACCTATTGTTAGGGTGCTTGATAGGAAATGTTATTTATGTTAAAACCGTAATTTTACAAGTAACAATCTGTATGGAGAATCTCGGGAAGCAATTTTCACACTTGAATTATTATGCTATGAGCTGAAGTGAGGCAGTTGAAATGGATAAGAAATTAAGAACAATTCAATTGAAGTTGGATGTTCATTAATTAAGTTCTTGTCTTGAATTAACCCCATGATGGAAGTTAGGCATGGAGGCAAAACAAATAAAAAGTGAGTGAATAGATAAAAGATAATAAATAGATAAATAGAATTGAATAGAATAGCAGATCGTGTAGAACAGCAAGACTGGCAGGAGAGGAAGAAGAGCTGAACGTTAATGGGGAAGGAGAGTAAGGTCTGATCTACAGAACGATTGGTACGTCTCCCCCTTTTGTTACACTGTTGCCCAGGGTTTGATGCAACTATTTTTTCTGCCAGTTTTCATGATATTAGCTTTGATCTGAACATCTGTAACCCTTGAAAAAATAATTGGCTAATGCCAAGCATATGATGTCACAGTATTTACCCTATGTCATTTTCCTCACTTCAATAGTTATGGTAAAAACTAAAACCCTTTTTTTTAGTCTGCAATAGGCTACCAGAAAACTATAAAGTTGTTTTGGTATCCTTTTATTTTAGTACATATTTCATTTTTATTTTATTATCTGTCTTTCATGTTGTGCCTATTTCTTTCCTATATCTCCCATGTGATAAACTCAAATGCTTCAACTTTGTGGCTTTAAATTTTCTATCTCATACCCTTATTAATCATATATCTTTTGTAGATATTATTATGAAATTATGTTTCCCAAGTACTTCGTAGTGTTATTGGCTTTGATATGCATTTTGTGATTTTTTTTCTCAAAGGTAGGATGTAGCCCAGCTGTTGTGAATTATGGGCCCTTGAGTAAAGAGAAGATGACTCAGGAGGAGGACGATCTGGAAGAAGAATTACGTTGCTTAGATATTCGTGAAGATCATGGGGCTGAAGAGAGTGATGTAACCCCTACAAATACACCTCCATCATCACCTCCAATTTTGTATATAAAGAAGTACCCACCAAGTCAGCCTGTTGGATATGAAGAAAATAAAGATTTTGGAAGGTAAAGTAAACATTATATTAGCATAAAGTGTAAATTGATGTTATACATACATGCTGTGATGGATTACATCTATATATTCATTTTGCTGGGTGAGGTATGGGTTTAAAATTGTATGTGATTATGATTTTCACAATTTCCATTATGGGAGCATTAATATCTTTTAACTGCTTTCAGATTTATTACAAATCTTTAGTAACTTGGTAATATACTTGGTAAAAACTAGATACAACAGGTTTGATATCATACTTGGTAAAAACTAGATTCAACAGGTTTGAATCCAGTATCTCTGAAATTGAAAAGTTTATCATACTTGGTAAAAACTTTAGATACAACTGATTTGACTTCAGTATCTCTGGAATTGATAACTTTTAGTAGTAATGTATGATGATATATTACAGATATTCAAGAGGAGATGACAATGAATGCAGATCAGACTCCTCTTTATCATGGGGTGATGATGAGTTTGAAGGAGAGGCCACCAGACAAGTCAGTGCCCTCTTTGACCAACTTGACTCTTTGCTCTATCAGGATGACTCTGTAACCTCTGCTGTGCCATGGTTTGTTAGTGGAAGCACAAAAGTGTGTGTGAACGAGGATGAGAAAACTGTTTCACCTGCTGGAAGTATTGGGTACTTCTCAAGTCCAGAGAGTAATCCTGATGAACACATTGAAACCAATATAAAAACAATTAACAAAGATACAATTTTTAATGTGGATAATGTGGGATCACAAACGTTATTGTTAAACAGTGCAAGATTATTAGAATCAAGTTCTGGATTAGGTAGTGATCTTCTGGTAGCCCCTGAACCGACTCCAGAATTACTAGAGGAATGCTCAAATTGGGTACACCACTTTCCACATTTTAGGTAAGTTGCTTTTCTAAATTAGGTCTTGGTATATCACTACTGCTGGATGTTATGACTGTGACCAAACTGGGGATAAATAATTCTGGGTGTATATGTGTAATTGTTTACATAAATACTTGATGTACTGTATGTATTTGAACAATGCTTCTCCTTATGTTTGTGTTTTTCTAATGTCAACAGAATTAGGGGGCGTGTATTGGAGACATCATTGCTTAATATCATAGAGCAGTATATGAATGAAGATTCTCTGTAAGTACTGCTATTAAAAGATTTGCATAATAGTATTAATGGAAGGATACTAGTGCTCTATGTACTGCACAAGTTAAGGAATAGTTACTCTATGTACTTTAAAATTCCTACAGTATTGTATGTCAGTCATTCTCCTTCAATTTTTATGAGTTAACACTTTGGTTATTTATTTTCAGGCATGAAGAAACCTTAGAAAATGAGGAAGTGATTGAAGAAGATGGTCACTTTCACCATCTGCTGCCTATAGTTAATATTGTCAGTGCCAATCAAGTAAAAAATTCTTCTCATGTTAATCCAAAGACAGGGACTTCCAGTAGTCGAGTGTGTAGTGGATCAAATGATCCAGAAGTACTAAAAGAGCAAGTGCTCATAATGCTCTTTGATCATTTGTGGCCTACAGTGACAAAAGCAATTGAACCACTGCTTCATTCATATGCCAAGTATGTAATTGAACAGTCAGTACAATATTCATCTCTCTCTAGGGAGCCCAGTACTAGAGGGGCCAGAAGGGGTAGACAGACTCCTGTAAGAAAATATAGTGCAGATCTTGGGAGAGCTACTCAGAGGCACCTAAAGCTCCCAGAGAGTGTGAATAGACCTGATAGTGGCATTTCTGTTAGAGGATACAGAGCAAATCGTCCATTGAGTGGAATCCAGCGACCATCAAGTGCTATAAATAGATTGCAGGGTTTTCAGCCTACACCAAGTATCCACCAAGGAGAATTACAAGAACTTCTGCAGGTAACAACAAAACCATTGCAGAATGGAGAAGATAGATTACGTTCTAGAATCTCTTCTGCTTCACACACCCGTGAGTCTTCAGCTCGGTCCAGTCTGTCTTTGGTATCTCTTCCTTCTGTCACAACTCCTCGAGGCACAACACAGCGACCTGTATCTTCTAGAGCAGCTCATCATCTTCTGACCCCCATGCGCATTGACAGTTTTAGTACCACTTTGGAGCAAAGGCCATCATCTACCTCATCATATAATGCTCGTTCTAGGTTTGTGCATTATTCTTTATGATTCTTATTGTCGTTTTATAAGCAGTGTTATTATTTATTAGTACTGCATTGTTCATTATCTTGACCCATTGGATTTGGGTGCCTTGTACCTTGCATGTGAACCAAAATTTGGACATAAGGTTTCTTTGAGTGGCAACTCTCTCAGGTGTGTAGTTTGTAAGGCTTTGTGGANAGGGAGGGAGGGAGGGAGAGAGGGAGAGAGGGTGGGAGAGGGGGAGAGGAGAGAAGTAAGGAAGGAAGAAGGGGGACGGGAGAGAGAGAGAGGGAGAGGGGGAAATAGAAAGAGAGAGAGGGAGGGAGAGGGGAGAGAGAAGGAGGGAGAGGGGAAAGAGAGGGAGAGAGAGTATTGTAAGATAGTAATACTTACAACACTAATAAAAGCAACATAATCATCACGATAAAGATGCCATTAATAATACTAATCATACCGACAGTACAAACACCACAGGCATGAATTCTCTCTCCGGACGGGACACTGCTGACGCAACACCCTATGCCACACCGCCGTTCCCTACCGACCAAGGCCACGGGGATGGGACGGGTCAGCAGGGGCCCTTCAAAGGATCGTAAACGGAACGCCACCGGCCGTTACCGGAACTCCCTCGACCTCCTTCGACCTGTAGGGACGGCTGGGAAGGCCGAGGTCGAGCTGCAGGTTCAAGGTTTATGCCGGTCCTCTCCCGTCCGAGGTGGGAGTGCAACCCTTCCATCATCGCGAGAAGAAAGGCGGCAGCACGAGTGATGAGCCGAATAAATCTAAAATAAGTGACAAATCCTTCCTATATCATCGACCTGATGATAATCTGGCTCAATGCACAAATAATAGCCTTGTACGCACAAAGAGACATACACAAACATAAACAAAAATACACATAAACACACACAGGTACAGACAAACAGAGACACACATAAACACACACACACACACACACACACACACACACACACACACGCACGCACACACACACACACACACACACACACACACACACACACACACACAACACACACACAGAACACACACACACACACACACACACACACACACACACACACACACACACACACACACACCGTGACAACGAAATTACCGATCGCCACCCTTTGTTTAGGCCATTGTGGGGTTGGGTGGGTCGGGCAGGTGGTTCGAGAGGTGGAGAGGAGGAGAGGTAGGAGGTGGGGAGAGGGGAAGGACTGGAGAGGGAGAGGGGAAGGACTGGGGAGGGAGAGAAAGAAAGGGAAAGGAGAGGGGAGGGGAGTGAAGGGGAAGAGAAGAGAGAGAAGGACCAGGGGAGAGAGTGGAAAGGAGGGGAAGAGGCGAGTGCCACCTTCGGCTCCGCGCTCGCGCCGACGTCGACGGGGAAGGGGCGTGACGTGACGCGCCGTGACACGGGGCGGCATTGTTAGGAGGCAGTTGTTTTTTTTCTCTCTCGCGCGTCTTTCAGCCCGCGTCGATCCGCTTCGATCTGAAAGTGATCCATCTTCTCGCGATGCTTTGCCAATATCGGATCTTGTCCCGAGAGACTAGGCTTTGTGCTCTTTTTTCTCAACAATAACTGTATGCACATAAGGTATAAACAAGAATACATACCTATAAACCCATAAACCCCCACGCAGAATACGCGCACGTGAACACACACACACACACACACCACACACACACACACACCAACACACACACACACACACACACACACACACACACACACACACAACACACAACACACACACACGAACGTTACTATCGGTATATATATTTTTCATTCAATTAGTATAATAATAATACTAAAAATATATTATTACGCGAGCAGATAAAATATAAATAAATAAATCAGTAGAAATGGCGATAACGAGAGATCCACAATCATTCATTCTTTGTTTTCAACATTTCACAATGACACAGGAGCATCTGTGCAAGTTCCTGTTCCAGTCCGTTTGATCTTCTTGTCGCGGAGAACAAATTCCGCGGGATTCCCTCGCCGTGTCCTCCTCCTCCCGCTGCCCCCCCCTTCCACTTCCTCCTTCGCCTCCATCCTTCGCACATTGTCCTTTTTGGATGCATTCGCCTTGGCACCCTGAACATTCCCTGAACGTCATGGCTTCCTCTATCACTCTTCTATCTTCTTCCGCCACGTTCTGCCATTCCGCCGTTCGCTCTCCTCCTGCTTTCTCGCTCCCTCTTCCCTTCCATCTATCTCTTCCTCTTTCCTTCCTCCTCCCCTTCCATCTGCCTCTCCCTTTCCCTCCCTCTCCCCTTCCATCTACCCTCCCTCTTCCCTCCCTCTCCCCTTCCATCTGCCTCTCCCTCTTCCCCTTCCTCCTCCCCTTTCTAACTCCCTTTCTCTCTTTCTTCCTTCTCCTTACTCTTCCCTCTCTCCCTTTTTCTCCTTCCTTCTCTCCCTTTCTCTCCTTCTCCTGCTTTCTTTCTCTTTTTCTCCCCTCCTCTCTCTTTTTTACTCTCTCCCTCCCTCCTCCCCCCCTTCTCTCTCCCTCTCTCCTCCCTCTCTCTTCATCCTTGTACCCTCCCTACCTAGCCCTTCCTCCTTCATTCCCTTCCTCGCTCCCCTCCCTCCCTCTGCCCTCCCTCTCTCTGTCCCTTCCCCGGAGAGTCGCACTCCGACGTCCGTCCTTCACCTGGGTTTCAAGGGAGGCGGAAGAGGAGGAAAGCAGAAGACGAGAGGGCAATGGCAATAAAGAGAGAAGAGCAGATACAAAAATATACAGACGTTATTCTTAACACACTCATACTCACACATAAAATCTTACACACACACACACACACACACACTGCCCCCTCATGGCGCTGTTTCCCTCCGCGCCGTCGACTGCCCGCCCGAAGGCGCCGATCTTCGCCGGAGCCTCCCTCCCGCTCGTCCGGCGGGCCTTACCGTAGAAAGCTGGTGAAGTAGCTGTCCCACCAGAAGGAGCGGCTGCGCAGCGCCGCCTCGGGCACCGGCTGGGCGAGGGGGCTCGCCGCCCGGCACCTGGGCGGCTCGAGGCTGGCTTCCGCAGGGGCGGTGTGCGGGCGGCGGGCGGCGCAAGAGGCACATTGTGCTTCCTGTTGCAGAGGGAGGACCCTTCCGCCGCTTCGCGCCCTCAACGCCTCCGCCTTCGTGCCCTTCCTCATGCGGTCGTACTCCGCCCTGGCCTTCCTCCGAGCCTCCCTCGCGCACTCCCGTCGGCGGTCAAGTCCGTTCACCAACGTCAGGCGCGGAGGCGCAGGGCGCGCGGCGTGGCACGGGGAGGCCTCGCAGTTCGCCGGCGTCGGCAGGAGGCAGCAGCAGGAGGCGGCGGCGACGGCGGCGTGTGTGCACTGCCGGGGCTCCTCGCCGTCGGGCTCCAGGGAGTCGGGCTCGACGCCCCCGCCGTCGGGCCGCGCCGAGGGGCCGCGCCAGCCGTGGAGCGTCCCGCAGCCGCACAGGGGATGGAGCGCGACGACGGGCGGGCCTTCGGCGAGCGGCATCTGGCCGCAGGGCGCCACGCGCACCCTGTGCACCAGGTTAGCCGCCCTCAGAGCCCCGGGCGCCGTCGGGGACTTGAGGCGCGAGTCCCCCGGGGGGCGCGGGGGCGGCGTGGACAGAAGCCAGTTCTCGCGGCCCGCATGCGGAGCCTTGCTGCAATGGCCGCATCGCGCCGCTGCGGGACCAATAGCGCTCGCCGCCGACCTGTTCAGGCGCGGCCGCGCGTTCCCCCCCGCCGGGCGCACCCATGACACTCGCACTGCGCGCGACGCCGCCGCTCACTCCCTCGCTGCCCAGGACACAGCTCGGCGCCAGCCCTCCTCACGCCGCCTCATTAGCAGCCTCATTATCCAATCACAGCAATCCCAGTCGCATCGCCGGCACCTTCGACGGCACTGGTGTTAATCACCTGCTCCTGCGCTGGCACCGACGCCGCCAAGGGCACCACAGCGCGGGGCCCTCACTGCTCGCCGCTCACGCCGCTGCACCTGCTTCCGGGCCTGTTCACTGCGGCACTTGTCACAGCTGTAGCCTGGTCGCAGGCACAGATAAAGCACAAATCAGACGCCAGACGCAGGATCCGCTGCTCCCTTCGCCTCCTTCCGCCCTCCCTCCTTCCGCCACACTGCTAGGGCCACCGCCTGCCGCCCCGTCCCCACACGCCGTCACATGCCGCAGACGAAAAACAATAGAGGGAAAAAGAGCATTGCTCAAATCTCGTTTAAACAAACACGCGCACGCACACGCTCACGCACTCACGCACACGACACGCAGGGGAATATAATGCCGATACCGATATTACAGATAGTGATAAACCCTACCAGGTAAACAATAAATGAAATTCGAATGTTGCCAACGTGCTGAACCCGATAACGAAACAATGACGACAAAAACAAAGGAACTCGACGCCAGCTGACGCCAAGGGCTCATGACTCAGCAGAAAATGGCGTCCCAGGAGGTGCCAGCCTCCGAGTGTCCCCCAACCCCCCCACCCCCTCCCTCTGCCCCTCCC
>NW_020869844.1:682320-684277 GCF_003789085.1 Penaeus vannamei | reverse complement strand
CTCTTCTCCTCTCTCTCTCTCTCTCTCTCTTCTCTCTCTCTCTCTCTCTCTCTCTCTCGTCCCTGTCTTTTTGTCTCGTTTCTTTTCGTTTCTGACTCTCCATCCCTTTCTTTCTCTTCTTGCCCTTTCTCTCGACGATCACTTCCTTCTTCTTCTTCCCTTTCCGCATCGTTATCATGTTTCTCTTCTTGCTCTGTCCCTGTCACTCTCTCTTCTCTTCCTTTTTCCTCATTCTATCTTTTTTCCTTTCTACTATTCTCTGCCTCTCCTCTCCCATCATTTCCTTTCTGTATTGCGTTACCCTCCTTCTCCTTTACATCTTATCCCTTCCATCCTCCTCCCTCCCATGCTCCTTTCCCTCCGTCCCTCTCCTTTCTCCCTCCCCCTCCTCTCCTCCCTCTCTCCCTCCTCCCTAGCTCCTTTCTACTCCCTCCTGCCCCCCTCCTCTCTCTCCCTCCGTCCTTCCTCCCTCCGTCCCCCTTCTCTCTCTCTCTCGCCTCCCTCCTCCGCTCCTCCAATTCCCTTCGCCCTCAACCCACCTCAGCCTTCGCCCTTTCACCCTAACCTCGCCTCACCTGCCCTTCCCTCGTTCCTCCTCCCTCGCTGGCTCCTCCCCGATCGCCGGGTTTTTGCTTATTTATCCATTTATCGGGTTACTTTCTTGAGGCTTCCGAGGCCTCCCTTCCAAGAAATGGGCTGGCGCCGTGGCTTTGTCTGGCTGTGCCTCTTCTCCTTGCTTTCTTTCTCTCTTCCTGTCTTCTTTATTCTTCTTCTTTCTATCTCTCCTCTTCTCAACTTGCTCTCGTGGTCTCTTTTTCACTCTCTTCTCTTCTCTCCCTTCTCATCTGTCTGTCTCATGTCTCTCCCTTATCTCCTTCTCTTCCCCTTCCTATAATAACTTTCATTACCTTCATATTCACTCATATCGTTCATAAAGTTCTCATTCTCATTTTTATCCTCATTATCGAACTCCAATCAAACCCGACTCCTTCTTCTTTCTTTCTTCTTCTCCTCCTCCTCTCTCACCTTCTAATCCCTCACTGTCTCCCTCCGTTTTCTAGCTATCCCCTTCTCCCCCTCTCTCCCCTCCCTCATTATCCTCACTGTCACAAACGTTATCAATTCTTCCCACCCCCTTTCTGCATCTCCCTGTCATCATCAATTCTTCCCATCCACCCTTTTACAACTGCCCTTCACTTCCTCTTCAACCTCATTATCATCAATCTTCCCCATCCACCCTTTTACAATTCCCTTCACTTACACCTTCAACTTATTATCCTCTTCCCCATGCCCCCTTTCGCATTTCCTTCGACTTACCTTGCTCCTCACTTCCCCATCCTCATTTCTATTCTTCTTTACTTACCATAGACGCAGGACGAGAAGGAGTTAACTGAAAGTAGGAAAAATAAAATAGGCAAATAGGATAAGAGAAATGGAAGGATATAAACAAACACAAACAAACAAAGCAAACAGGCAAGTAGGATAAGATAAATAGGATGTAAAAAACACAAACAAACGCAGAAACAAAACAAATCCTTCTTTTTTTTAAGAAGAAAATAAAGCTAATATTGCAACTGATAACAGGCATAATAATAAAATAAAATGTGATAATTATGATGATTGAAAGATGAGGATGATGATGATAGTAAAACAATAATAATGATTATCATTATAACAATGATGATGATAATGACGATGGTATTAAAATAACACAATAATAAACGGAAGTAACAAACTATCGCAAATCCGTGACAAACAATAGTGACAAACAATTATTTGTATCATTTTTTTTTTTCATTTATCTATTATCATTAATATAAGTTCGGGCGGCATGGATATTCGCACACGTGTATCTAAAGCACCTGTGCCTCTACCCCTTCCCCCCCCCCCCCCATACACACACACTCCCCGCGTGCAGATCAAAGAAGAAAAAAAAGGAAAAGGAAAAAAATCAGTA
>NW_020869844.1:669820-677320 GCF_003789085.1 Penaeus vannamei | reverse complement strand
CACACACACACACCGCCCCGACGCAAGAGAATGACCTCTGAAGGGGCCATTAATCATAAGAGCGCATCAATGAAACCGAGCTGTCGTTTCGCGTCGGGCCACAATAAAACACATGCTTTCTCTCCGCTGCCTCGCCTCCCTCGCCTCTCCCGTCCCCCTTCCCCGTTGGCCCTGCCCTCCTTCTTTCTGCAGCGCTTTCCAGCATCCTCTCCGCCGCACCCCGCAACCCCCTTGGCCCCCCTCCCTTAGTCCGCTCCTCGACCAGAACTTGTGATTATCACCTCTTCTTCGCCTTCTTTCCTCCCCCACCCGCCGCCCCCAATCCCTTTTAGACACTACATTCGTACATACATGTACCAATACCTTATCTATCTAACACCGTATCGCTATCGCTCTCCTCTCTCTCTCCGTCGTCTCTCTGCTCTTTCTCCCCCCTCCTCCATCGCATCTCTTTCCTCCGCTGCTCCTCTCTGCTCTCTGGGCTCTCCAGCACAGCTCTCTAGTCCTCGTCTCTCTCTCGTCTCTCTCTGTCGACTCTCTTCTCCGTCTCTCCTCTCTCTCTGCCTTCTCTCTCTCTGCCATCATCTCTCACCTCCTCTCAGCATCACCACCCTCGGCCCCTCGCTTCGCTCTCCTCGGTTTTCCGCGCGCAGCCGGCGCTCTCACTCCTCTCTCGTCTCTCTCTCTCCCGCCTCCTTCGTCTCCGCTCCTCTTGGTCGCGCCTTCGCTCCTCCGCCCGTCCGCTCCCCTCCTCCTCATCTTCATGCTATGGATTAACTTACCAATAGCTGATTGTTGTTTGTCTTTGGTTCATTTGCTTTTTCTCCGCACCTCGATGTCTCCACCGCCGCCGTCCCATCACCCTCTATCACGAGGATCTTTCTGCCCCGCGTCCTCGTAAACCCAACCATCCTTCCGCTCCATGCCATGTCCTGCCTCCCTTCCTCCATAACGTGCCCCTGGTCCCCCGCTTCCTCCTTTTCTCCCTCTTCTCCTTCTTCCCTGCCTCCCTTTGCTTCTGGGACAATCTTTAACAGTACATCAAAACTGCATGCGAAAGTGGGGGTGGTGATGGGTGTGTGGGGGGGGGGGTAGGGAAGGAGTTGGGAGGGAGGGAGACGAGAAGGGAGGTAGGTGGGAGAGGCAGGAGGGTGAGTAGGAGGAGGGAGGGAGAGAAGGAGGAGACGAGGGCGGGAGAGGAAGGAGGAGACGCAGGGAATGAGAGTAGGAAGTAGGGATTATAAAGGGAGTAGGGGGGAGCCGGGGGGGGAGCAGGAGAAAGGCAAGAAAAAGGAAAGAGCATAGAAGGAAGGATGGGGTAAAGAAAAGGAGAGAAATGTTGAGACAAGAAGACAGGGATAGAGCAGACGAAAACAAGATTAAAGAAGAGGGTTGAGGACGAGAAGGGAGAAAGATAAGGAAGATGGAAGAATAAGGAAAGGCAGGCAGAGGCAGAAGAGAAGAAAAGAAAGGCACGAAAGCCAGAGAAGCGCAAGGGGAAGATCATGAAATGATTAGGCGGATAAAGGAAGCGCATAAACAGGGTTAAGAAGTAAGAAGGAAAAAAAGGGACGTGAAAGCAAAGAAAGGAAAGGTGGTATAAGGAAGGAAGAGGAGAAGTGGGGGATGTGAGGTCAAAGTGAAGATGAAGGGAGTGAAATGCAGGATGGGGAGAAGGAGAGAGGAAGCGACAAGAAGGGGTGGGTAAAAAGAAAGAAGAGTGAAAAAAGAATAAAAGAAGGGGGATTGGAAAGAAGAGGCATAAGTGAAGTAAAAAGTGGGAGGAAGAAAGGGGGGAAGGGAACGAAGGAGAAGGGAGAAGAGGAGGAAGGGAGGAGAGAGAAGAAAGGAGGAAGGGGAAGAGAAGGACGGGAAAGGGGGGAAGAGAGGGGAGGGAGGAAGAGAGATAGGGGAAGAGACGAATAAAGGAGGGAAGGGGGAAGAGAGAAAGGATGAAAGGAGAGAAAGGGGGAAGAGACGAAAGAAAGAGGGGAAGCGGGGAGAGGGAAGGGAGGGAAGGGAGACTCATGGCGCCACCACGGCCGGTTCACCCTCAACCAGGGGCGTCGCCAGAAGGCACTCGGAGACACCACTTCACCCTTGCTTCATTACGCCTGACTCTTAACTTCCGTCGTCGTCTGCTCTGCTTCCCTTTCGTGCTGTCTCGCTCTTCTTTTCCCTTTTTTATTCTTGCTTCTTATCTTATTCCCTTCTGATTTCTATCTCTTATTAAACTTTATTTTTCTGTTCCTGGCTTCCTCTTCGGGGGAGTGAAATGATCAAGATAAGCAAAGGGAGGGAGGCGAGTGCAATGATCAAAGAAGGAGGGAGGGAGGGAGGGAAGGGAGGGAGGGACGGGAGGGGGGGGAGGGGGAGAGAGAGAGAGAGAGAGAGAGAGGAGAGGAAGAGAGAGAGAGAGAGAGAGAGAGGAGGAGAAGAAGAGAGAGGAGAGAGAGGAGAGGAGAGAGAGAGAGGGAAGGAGAGAGACAGACAGACAGACAGACAGACAGAGGAGGAGGACAGAGAGAGAGAGAGAGAGAGAGAAGAGGAGCGAGAAAGAGAGAAGAGAAGAGAGAGAGGAGAGAGAGAGAGACAGAGAGAGAGAGAGAGAGAGAGGAGAGAGAGGAGAGAGAGGAGAGAGAGAGAGAGAGAGAGAGAGAGAGAGAGAGAGGAGAGAGAGAGAGAGAAAGAGAGAGAGAGAGAAGAGAAAGAAGAGAGAGGAGAAAGAGGAGAGAGAGGAGAGAGAGAGAGAGAAGGAGAGAGAGAGACGAGAGAGAGAGAAGAGAGAGAGAGAGAGAGAGAGAGAGAGAGAGAGAGAGAGAGAGAAGAGAGAGAGAGAGAGAAAGAGAGAGAGAAGAGAGAGAGGAGAGAGAGAGAGAGAGAGAGAGAGAGAGAGAGAGAGAGAGAGAGAGAGAGAGGACAGAGAGAGAGAGAGAGAGAGGAAAGGAGAGAAAGAGAGAGGAAAGGAGAGAAAGAGAGAAAGAAAGAGAAAGGAGAAAGAGAGAGAAAGGGAGACAGGAGACAGATACAAAACAAACAGAAAGACAAAACGAGAGCAAGAGGGAAAAGAATAATAAACAGACAAATAAGAGAAACGAATAAAAAAAGCAACAATTTTAGCCCCTCAATTCCTCCACCCTTTCCTCCTCATATCTCCACAGCTGTCAATCACACGCATGCAAAAACGAGCAAGGGTAATTATCACATGCAATATTGAAAATAGACGGAGATATACCTAATGACGCTAATTGGCCAATCACGCGAACCTGGAATCAATTAAGTAGAAATCATGATATCATTGTAAGCACTTGTTTTGTGTCCCTTGCTCATCCTCATTAATATGAAAGCGAAAATTATGAATAAAAAAGTTTATTTTTCATATTAATATATACTATATATATATATATATATATATATATATATTATAATACATATATATACATATATACTATACTTATACTATACTACATATTACATATATGGTATACATATACATACCATACATAACATACATAATACATACATACACATACATACATACATACACACACACACACACACACACACACACACACACACACACACACACACACACACACACACACACACACCACACACACACAATTATACACACCTACATATATATTATATATATATAATATATATATATATATATATATATATATATACATATTATATATATAGATCACAACACCCTCAACTAAAACAATATATATGAGATGAAAAAGAAAGGTAAAAATAACATAATAAAATGAACTGTAATTAGGTAATTAATAAGAAATTATAAAGAGAGAGAGAGAGGATAGAGGAGAGAGAGAGAGAGAGAGAGAGAGAGAACGAGTAGCGAATTTAGTATAAAAATAATAGACTTGTTTTTATCGCGGAGAACGAAGAGGCAGGCTGGCTTGCCCATACAAACCTTACGCACACACATACATACGCACATGCAATATGTGTGGAAAGTAAATTACACACGGCATATTATAACATAACATACATAACACACATACACACACGCAGCCACACACACACGCACGCACACACACCACAGAAAATAGATAAGCACATAGACAAGTAGAGAAACAAAGATTTAAAAACACTATAATATATAGAAATTCAAAAAATCAATACAAGATATTTGTGACAGAGAACTTCGACGGCCGAAATCACCATGCGCACCATAGTGCTCATAACGGTGATTCGGACGATTATAACCCCAATCCGCCTCAGGATTTGCAATGAGGAGAGCTCGTTGCATGAGGGTGAGCAAAAAAATTGTGGGCTTTGGCATCAGCACTCCGATGCACATGTACGAACAGGCCGGTGCTTGGATTCTTGCTGCACGTGGCGCAGGGGCGAAGGCGCGCGCTCGCCGAGGTTGAACGCAGGGGTGGGGGGGAAAGTGGGGTAGAGGGAAGGAAGGGGGTGGGGGAGTAGAATGATGGGCGAGCGGATTAAGCCAGGTGTAAAAAAGGGGTGGAAGAAGGGAAGGGAAGGGAGGGAGGGGAGGGAAAGGAAAGGGAGATAGAGAAGAGGAGGGAAGGGGGGGAAAGAGAGAACAGATAGAGAGAGTAAGGGGTGAAGGAGAGAAAGAGGAAAGCGAAGAGGAGTAAGAGGGCAGACAGATAGAGAGAGAGGTGTAGTGAGAGAAGGAAGGGAGAGGGGCAAATGGAAGGGAAGGGGAAGAGATAAGAGTAAAGGGAGAGAAGAGAAGAACGTGAGAGATAGAAAGCAGAGAGGTAAAAATAGAGAGAGATCAGTGAGAGAGAGAGTGGCTTTTTCTACCACTGTATTAATTCACGGTTAGAGTTTTTTCCCAATTGCCATCTTTATCTTTGATTATACACTTGGTATATGGGCTCTCTTTTTATCTTGAATGTTCATCCCTCCTTCACTTGTCATTTTTCTGTCTACTATCTTCCCCCTCCTACCTTAAATTATCTCCTTCCCCCAACCTTCCCTCTCTCTTCCCTCCGGGCCTCAAACAAGGCGCCTAATTTATATATTCCCCTTTCTACCTCCTCCTCCATCTCCTACCTTCCTCCTTCTCCTCCCTTCTTTCAGCCCCTTCCGGCCCTCCTACTCCTCCCCATCCCCTCTCACTCCTCCTCCCTCTCGCCCTTCCCTCCTCCTCCTCGCTCCTTTCCTGCCTCCGTCTCCCCCCTCCCCTTCCCTTCATCCTTCCCCTCCCCTCCTTCCCCGTTCCTTCTCCTCCTCACCTTCCCTTCCTCTCTCCCCTCCTCTTCCCCTCCCCTCCTCCTCCTCCTCCTCCTCCCCTCCTCCTCCTCCTCCTCCTCCTCCTCCTCCCCTTGCTCCTTCCCCTTTCCCTTTCCTCCTCCCTCCCTCCCTCTTCCTTCCTCCTCCTCCTCCACCTCCCCTTTCCCTTCCTCCTTCCTCCTCCTTCCCCTTCCTTCCCCCGTCTCCCCAGTATTGTCCCGTGCGGCATCCCCCCGACCGGACGAGCGGAAGGAGGCCCGAATCATGTGACCCGATCCCGACCCGAACTTGTCGGATGAGAACTACCCGACCAAATTACGCTGACGTCTTGTCGGACCGACTTCGGGGCGAGAAGGGCGCGGGGCGGGCGGGCGAGGCGAGGGAGGCCGCGCCCTTCTTGCCCTCAGTCCCCGAGCACTCCGCATGAGAACTCTTGCTCGGGAAGGGGAGTGCCCCCTGTTCTCCCCCTCCCTCTACTCCTCCCCCTTTCTCACTCACTTATTCTTCCGCCCCTGCTCCCACCTCCCCCTCTCCGATTTTCTTTCTTCCCTTCCCTCCTTCACTTCTTCTTACCCCTCTCCCCTCCCTTCTACTCTTCGGCTTCTTACCCTTTACCCAAAAACCTCCAAACCCAATCTCTCTCTCTTTTTCACCCTCCCCATTTTCTCGTTCTTCTTTCTCATCCCTTCCCTCATCCCATCCCCCCTCTCTCTTTTCTCGACTTTCCCTCCCTCCCTCCCTCCCTCCCTCCCTTCCTCCCTCCCTCACTCGTTACATTCTCTCGTCCTCACTCATCTTCATCTCTCTACTCCCTCCCGGCACTCCCTCCCAGCGCCAATCGACGCCTTTCTTCCCGAAAAATTCCCGAGTTGTTCTTGGTTCTTCCGTCCTCACCGGTTTCCCATGCTCGCAATGAGAAAAAAATCCCAGTCTAAGATCTCTCTTTCACGAAACTCAGAGAAGAAGAAAAAAGAAAAAGAACAAGAGACAAGACGAGAAAAGAAATCACGAAACTCAGAGAAGAAAAGAAAACGAAAAAGAACAAGAGAGAGAAAAGAAATCACGAAACTCAGAAGAAGAAGAAGAAAAGAAAAGAACAAGAGAGAGAAAAGAAATCACGAAACTCAGAGAAGAAGAAAAAAAACGAAAAAGAACAAAAGAGAGAAAAAGAGATTTCCGAAACTCAGATGAGAAAAGAAAACGAAAAAGAACAATGACGAGAGAAAAGGACATCACGGGGAAACTCAGAGAAAGAAAAAACGAAAAGACAAGGAGAAGAAAAAACGAAAAAGAACAAGAGACAGAGAAAGAAAAATAATAGCCAAAAAAAGCGTAGACTACAACGGACACCTCGACCGAGAGAGACGGCGGTTAATGCCTTAGGAAGATTTTCCGGATAAAACGAAAGAAAGAAAAAAGGAAGGTATTTCCTGCCAGGTGATGTTTACAGAATGGGAGTGGGGGCGGATGGGGAGAGGAGGGGGAGGATGAAAGTTGAGGAGGGGGAGGGAGATAGAGGGAGAGACCGCGATGGCAGGGGATAAACTCCGCAAAGAGGAGGAGGTTGAGGGAAGGCAAGGTGGATGGCAGATATGGTACGTGGGACGGGGAGCGCCCGGGAGGACGGATGGATGTGGAGGGGACGGAGAGGAGGGAAGAGGAAGAGGAGAGGAGGTGGAAGAAAGAAAGTAGGGAAGGAAACGAGGGGGTGAAGGGCAAGGGAACGAAGAGGATGAATATCGTGGGGAGGGAAGCGAAGGGGGAAGGATGAGTTGAGAAAAATGATAACAGAGAGTTAAGAGAGGAAAGGGAGAAGAAAAGAAAGAGAGGAAGAGGGAGGGGAGAGCGGATCAAAGGGAAAAACGAAGAAGAGAGAGGGGGAGATGGAAAGCAACAGTCTTTTGCAGTGAGTGAGAGGGAAGGGGCAGGAGAAGGGGAAGAGGGAGGGGGAAGGGGGCAGGAGAAGGGGAAGAGGGAGGGGAAGGGGCAGGAGAAGGGAAGAGGAGAGGGGAAGGGCAGGAGAAAGGGGAAGAGGGGAGGGAAGGCCAGGGGCAGGAGAAGGGAAGAGGGAGAGAGGGGAAGGGGCAGGGGGATGGGATAGGTAAGGGAGGAGGGGGAAAGGCAGGGGAATGGGAGAGGGGAAGGGGGAAGGCAGGCGCAGAGTGGAGCTGGGGGGAGGGGAGGAAGAGAGGGGAGAGCGGGGGCTTGGAGGGGGCGGGGAGTCGAGAGTGACAGGTTGCACACGTGTCCGGTAAACTCTCC
>NW_020869844.1:632320-647320 GCF_003789085.1 Penaeus vannamei | reverse complement strand
GGTATATAGGAGGAGGAGAGAAGGAGGGAAAGGAGGGAGGGAGGGAGTAGGGGGGAGAGAGGAAGGGAACAGGGAGTAGAAAGGGGGGAGTGAGGGGAGGGAGGGGGAGAGGAGGAGAACAGGGGAGGAGGGGCGAGAGAGGGAAACAGGGAGGGGAAGAAGGAGTAAGGACGAAAAGGAAGAGAGAGGGGGGGGGATAGGAGGAAAAGGGGGAGGGGTGAGAAAAAAGGAGGGAGGGTTAGAGGGAAAGGAGGGAATAAGGGAGCGAGGAGGGATTCGAGTGGGAAAGGGTGAGAGGAGGGAAGGAGGAAGGAAGGATGGAAAGTAAGGAAAGAAATTAGAGGGAGGGAAGGAGGAAAGAGTGGAAGAGGGAGATTTAAGTGAGAGACAGACAGGCAAAGACAGACACATAGACAGACATACGTACGTTTTTTTTCATAATTTTCCTATAGTTTGGCTTTTTCCACTAAAGACCGTAACACATACCCATATCCCCTTCCTGCTCCCTTTCAGATTTCCGGTCAAACGTTGAAATTGTACGTGTGTGTTTGTTTGTGTGTGTGTGTGTGTGTGTTTGTGTAAGTGTGTGCGTGTGTTGTGTTTGTGTGTGTGTGTGTGTGTAGTGTGTGCGTGTGTTGTGTGTTGTGTGCGCGCGTGTGTGTGTGTGTGTTTGTGTGTGTGTGTAAGTGTGCTTGAGTTTGTGTGTGTGTGTAAGTTGCTTGAGTTTTGTGTGTGTGTTTGTGTAAGTGTGTTTGTGTGTGTGTTTGTGTGTGGGTGTGTAAGTGTGTTTGTGTAAGTGTGTGTGCTGTGTGTGTGTGTGTGGTGTGTGTGTGTGTGTGTGTGTGTGTGTGTTGTGTGTGTGTGTTGTGTGTGTTTTGAGTTTGTGAGTGTGTTGTGTTTGTGTAAGTGTGTGTTTGTGTGCGTGTAATTGCGTTTGTGGTGTGGTGTGTAAGAGTGTAAATGTGTGTGTGTGTATGTTCGTAAGAGATAGAGAAATATACACGTCTAGAAAAAAAAAGAGTTGGCCAATTTGCATTTTTAGGAGTAGACAAAAACCCCAATTTTACCCTTTTAAATTCCGAACAGATTCCACCGCATCGCACTTCCTCGATGCCCCTCCAGTACTTCCCGTTCTCCCTCGTTGCGAAACAGTATCCAGATGATTCGAATCCAGACGAAGAATTAACAAAAATACTCAAAATCCGACAAATCAATGAATGAAAAATGAAGGCCAATACATCGATTGATAACTCATTATCAATATAACGTTCATAGACCATTATAAATTATATGAAAAACGATTTCTATTCAAATCGTTCGAGATTGAGGATTCGAAGAGGGTTTCGAAATCTTGCGTGTTTACCTTGAACTTCCCGCGCGCTCCCGACGGCGGCGTAGGGGCTTGCGAAACGGAACTCGCGCGCGCGTTGGCGTAACTCTTTCTCTCAATAGATGGCGCTTTTTGTGAGTGCTACGGTGAGGGAAATTCGACCTTGCTGTGTCTCACGTGAGGCTCGATTCTTCGTCTGGTGGTTTATTAGGCGTGGTGTTTGGGAGAATATAGATATATACTCCATCTATCTGTCTCTATCTTTCATGTCTATCTGTATATCTGTCTATTTATCTATCTACTTATCGATGTCTGTATATATGGTATATATGTATGTATTTAGAGAGGAAAGAGAGATACATATGTTTACATAGATATATCTTACCCTCTCTCTCTCTCTCTCTCTCTCTCTCTCTCTCTCTCTCTCTCTCTCTCTCTCTCTCTCTCTCTCTCTCTCTCTCTCTCTCTCTCTCTCTCAAAATGCACACACACACACACACACACACACACACACACACACACACCACACACACACAACACACACTCACACTCACTCACTCACTCACTCACTCACACACACACACACACACACACACACACACACACACACACACACACACACACACACACACACACACACACACAACACATATAATATATATATATATATATATATATATAATATATAATATACATATATTTATGAATATATATATTATATATATATATATATATATAAATACATACACACATATATATGTCTGTATGTGTCATTCTTCAACGTTTTGCAGGAAATCCGAAAGGGAACAGGAAGGGGATATGGGTTATAGTCTTAAATGGAAAAAAAAAAACAGACTGTAGAAAAGATGGAAACAAAAAAAAAAACAGAAAGCGGAATAGATGTAAAACAAAATAAGCAGCAGTTTAGAACACAGAAACAAATTCCTATTTCCGTATTCTGTCACGTCGTTGATCTACAAGACGAAGAAAAAAAACACCTTTCGAGCGTGTTTTTTCCCTTCTTCCTCCATTCGCTGTAAATTATTAGGTTCATATCTTCAGGTCGAAATTCCTATCTTACTATAAGCCTTCGTCGCCCTTACGACCACCGCCTTCTCTCTCTCTCTCCCCCGCGAGAATTGGTCATGTTCCTTATTCTCGAACACACCGGAAGACTCATTCCATTCGTCCTTGTAGAAACTATTGCTAAACCCCCGCAAGATTTTTTTTATACACTATTCGTCAGGTATATAGGCTGTGTCGGATCTAGAAATCATTTAGTTGTCGGTGCTCGGCTCTCCCGCGTAAACCCAGCCGCCGTTCGCGCAAGCCTGGGTCTTCGCATGCGCATTCAGGGGGATTCATAGTTTATACGTCGACTTTTCGCTTGGATTGCGTAGTGTCACGTATATTTTGTTTATTCCCCTCACCTTCGTTTCGACCCCAATTTTCACCACCGTTTCCGTGGCTCATACTAGTTGGCCGTACAAGCGAGTGTTCCCAACCAAAATACGACCGGGGTTTGTGAACAGGTGTACAAGTGTGCCCGAGAGACCTGACGCAACCGACCGCCTTCCCTTCGTCACCCAACTGGCGTTAATTGGCCCATCGGACCCTGTGGACGGCGAAGAACTTACATCAGCAGCGACAAGGGGATCCGAGAACAGGGCGCTGTTTACCCATTCGCCGTAAGAAGATCGTGTAGAGTTTGATTCTGAGGAAAAGCGATCAAAAGGATACAGTTGAGGCGACCTCCCTTTAAGACTCGTAGATTTACTAGAGGGCCGAGAAAGAGACAGTATAAGTAGTAGCTCGCGGGAGGAAAAGTGAGAAGAAAGTGCCAAGAGAAGCGCTCGATAAGACCGCTACATTGCATTTTTTCCCAAGTTGAGCGGAAAAAAGACGCTCATTGTGGCGAGTCCACAGTTATTCGAAGAGTCCTCGATCCTGCCAAGCGTAGAGCATTGAGGAAGGTCTCAGTGCCTCGAGTGAGTGCCAGCGGGAGCTTAAGCATACTCACCGAACTCTTACGCATTCTCTAGCATTTTCTTTCTTCTCTCCGGAGCGTATTTTTCTCATTCTGAGAAGAACAAGGTTCCAATCAACAAAAAGGATTATAAAAAAATAACGAGGCCGCTAACCTATCCTCATTGTTTGAATACCAGCGACGTAAAAAGAAAAAAAAAAACTCACAATCAGCCCCTGAGTGACTCACCGCTAACCGTTGACAGTAGGAAATTACATCGCTGCAGAATAGCAAAAAATATACAATAATTTCCTAATTCGCGTTACTTCGGACCTACTCTCATCGTCTCCGTTACAACGTACCGGATCTGACGTATGAAGTTCACCGGAGGTTCAGACGGTGTGACGTCATAAGATTGCATCATATATCGGGAATTTTAGTGCATTATCGTACACTACGAGAACTCTTCCTTAGCTTGCTGGTATTCAGTTTTTTTCAGCGTCTTCTGAAAATAATCGTATTTACAAAATATAACATACTTTCGAAAGATTAACGATCATTATATAAAAGTTTGTGAGCAACAATCGTACACAAAAGCCTACGGGGAAAGTTCTTCATCTTCCACAAACGTCGGCGATCACGAGGCAAGTGAATGAAATTCCCCGGCATGCTGGTTGTGACGTCATCTTGAAGTCTTTGCTGCGATTGGTCGAGCGGAGGGCTGGGTCGGTGCGCGCCACGCCCCCCCACACATATATAGAGCCGGCGTCTCCGCAGCGCAGCATTGCGGAATTCCCATCCATCCACACTAGGCAAGGTACCTCGGTGTGGCCATCCAAACCATCTCTGCAACTTTACGATAGAAATGGCTCTCCAGACATCTAATCGTCGGCTTCATGCGGGTCAGAACTTTCTTAGTTCATAGCAATACGCCCCCGCAACAGCCTAAAAAGAGTACAAGAAGTTGCTAAACATCATCTACAAGTAGCTTCAGCTTCCAAGCTTTTGTTTACTTTTTTGTAAGTAGAACCGAAAGCAGTGATACCAGTCTTTGCTAGTCACAACTTCATCGTCTACATTGCATCTACCTACATCAGCAACGAGCGAAAGCAATAACTACCCGTCCATAACAAGCATCACAAGAGTACAACTCGAGGCCTTTGTCTGCAGCAGCACAACCGGCACAGCACAAAAGAGACGGTGAGGAAGAAAGAAGAAAAGAAAAAAATCCAATCCAAGATGGTCGAGGAAGACTTCGTGGTCCTTGCGAAGGACCGGAAATTCCTGCCGTACTACAGCGACTCGCAGAAGGAGTGGAAGGAGCCGTTCTTCTTCATCCAGGCCGCCGACACGCAGTTCGGGATGCAGGAGAAGTACGTGGAGGGCAAGAGCGGCGACTACGGCTGGGAGCAGGAGATGGCGTGGTGCCGCCAGATGATCGCCGACGTGAACGCCATGTGGCCCAAGCCCAAGTTCCTGGTGGTCTGCGGCGACATCCTGGACGCCATGCCGGACAGCGAGCCCGAGGCGCGCCGCCGCCAGGAGGTGGACTTCAAGCGCGTCTTCGCCGGACTGGACATCCCCCTGGTGTGCGTGTGCGGCAATCATGATGTCGGCAACACACCCACGCCCTCCACCGTGGCCCAGTGGCAGACCTCCTTCGGCGACGACTACTTCAGCTTCTGGTGCGGAGGCGTGTTCTTCATCGTCCTCAACTCCCAGTACTACGAGGACTCATCGCAGGCGGAGGCGCTGGCGGCCGAGCAGGAGCGCTGGCTCGAGGAGCAGCTAGAGGTGGTGAGGCGAGAGAAGCCCCAGCACGCCGTGGTATTCCAGCACATCCCGTGGTTCCTGCGCACCCCCGAGGAGGAGAAGGAGTACTTCAACATGGAGATCGGCCTCCGCTCCGCCATGCTGGAGAAGTTCCACTCTGCTGGCGTCAGGTACATCTTCTGCGGCCACTACCACCGCAACGCCGGCGGATTCTACAAGGACCTGGAAGAGGTCGTCACGTCCGCCGTCGGGGCCCAGCTGGGCGACGCCGGCCACGGCTACCGCCTGGTCCGCGTCCTCGAGGACCGCCTCAGCCACCACTACTACCGCCTCGGCACAGCGCCCACGCACATCCACCTGCCGAAGCCCTACAAGTCGGAGCCCGTCAGCAAGGGCCTGGCCAGGACCTGGTCCTTCAGCCAGGCCGCCGACGCCGTCTCCAGGGGCTGGTCTATCGGCCTGTAGACGCTCCTGCTGGGGCTGCCCTGCTGGTGCTTTTCTGCCGGCATCGCAAGCTCCGTGCTCTGTGATGACTGTGCTATTGTGTTCATCACCATTGCCATCATCATACTCATTCACTTCACTCATTTCTCTATATATCTTCACCCTCATTTGTTTCACGCTCACGAATCCTATAATGATTTGTTGATAGTTTGAAGTGAAATGTTATACTTTGTTATATGATATTTTCGTATTTGATCTAAATATATGCACACAAAAGATAAAAAGAGAGTGTGGTTAATAAATCTATTTTGACTTTTTCAGCACTTAGTATCTTTAACGGTCCTTTGGGTCTAAGATATATTTTTTAAAATAAAGGTAGAAAAAACTGAAATATGATAGGAAAAATCTTTTTTTTTTTTAGATTATGTTCATAATGTGATGATAATACAATGAAATACTTTTACCCACATCCTCCTGTAAATACATATATTTTTTTGCCCATGTCTGACTAATTTCCATATTTCAGTGTTCCCTTCCCCCTTACCCCCCTCCCTCCCTCCCTTACACCCCTTCCTTCCCCGGTCTACCTTAGTGAGTAGCGTTTTGGCCATCTACTCGGAGGAAAAACATCCGAGCTATGTTTAGCCTCCGCCCTCGCGCTCCCCCATCTTCACCTTGTCATGTCGGTGTGTGTGTATGTATGTGTGGTGTCTGCGTGTGTCTGCCGTATTTGTGTCGTGTCTGTGTGTCCTGCATCCGCTGTCTGTGTTGTGTGTGCGTGTGGTGTCTGCATCCGTGTGTGTGCGTGTGTGTCTGCATCCGTATGTGTCTGCATCCGTATTTGTGTGTGTGTGTGTGTGTGTGTGTGTGTAATCCTGTGTGTGTGTGACTCGAAAACAATTCCATAGTCCTGTAACAAAAAAAAATAGACATAGTAAACCCTTCCACATCATAGACGGTAGTATATATCCACTATGTTTGTCATAACCGGTTATGCATTTTGTTATTAGTGATTTGTATATTACTAATGACATAGATAGAAGCGTATCCGTGCGTGTGTGGTGTGCGTAGGTGTTTGTGTGTGTTGTGTGTGTGTATGTGTGCATCCCGTTTGCGTTTTTTTTTTTCACCTGAATAAGAATATGTATGCATGCGCACTAGAAATGCTGCACACGTGAATGTACGCAAGTGAGACTGCGAAATGAGCGTGTGTACTCGCAGCAATGAGTGACTGCCCTAGAAAAGGTCAAGGTCATGAATAATGTCCCTGGTAAGTGCTTTTATTTGTTTGCCGTAGCAACAGGTTTGCATGCACTCGTATCCCCTTCCGTATCGATTTTACTCGCTGGGAGAGACGAGACTGTAGATAGAGAGAACTGCTCTTATCGTACGTTGTTGCAAGAGTTGATAGCCGATTGCAGTGATAACACGAGGGTGATATTGGTCACGATAAATCTTCGGTCTCTGGTCTTTTCCGCGTGTAATGTTACTCACTTTCTTGTAGAGGTAGTGGAAAGTTTATTCTTATTTATTCTTTTTCTTTTGCGTTTTATTGCTATTTCGCTCACTTCGTTCCTTTCGTATACTTTACTTATAATTAGCGTCAATGCATATTTTTGCAGTTGCATTTGTGTAGTTGTTTTCATTAATCTCGTATTTGTTCTGTATTCTTTATTTCTTCTTCCTTCACCTCATTCCCGTTCTTTGCCTATCTATCTTTTTATTTTCATTGCCATTAGTTTTACATGCTTTTCCTCTCGAAAATAAAAAGAAAATCGAGGAAATAAAGGCAAATAAAAGACTGTAATGTTATCCTCTGGGTTTCGTAAGGGCGGGAATCTTCAAGACTCCAGTGAGGTGACGGACCTTATGCTCACGAAGATCAATACACAGGTTTCATAACAGAAAGCTTGAACCGGGAGCTGCAACAGGGAGAGGAAACCTTTGGCGCCAGGGAGAAAGAAGTGAGAAAGAAGGAAATTACGTTTCACTCTAACGAGTCTGTCTGTCGGAATGTATCTTTCTATTTATCTGTCTATTTGTCTGTCTTTCTCTTTCGTTCGTTCGTTAGCTCTCGTGTACTACATATACTCCTCTATCTATCTATCGTGTGCGTGTGTAAGAGAGAAAGGGGTCTCTCTCTCTCTCTCTCTCTCTCTCTCTCTCTCTTCTCTCTTCTCTCTCTCTCTCTCTCTCTCTCTCTCTCTCTCTCTCTCTCTCTCTCTCTCTCTCTCTCTCTCTCTCTCTCTCACTCTCTCATCTCTCTCTCTCTCTCACTCTCTCTCACTCTCTCACTCTCTCACTCTCTCTCTCTAACATTCTCACTCTCTTGCATTCTCCTCTCCCTCCCTCTCTCTCTCTCTCTCTCTCTCTCTCTCTCTCTCTCTCTCTCTCTCTCTCTCTCCTCTCCTCTCCTCTCTCTCTCTCTCTCTCTCTCTCTATCTCTCTCTCTCTCTCTCTCTCTCTCTCTCTCTCTCTCTCTCTCTTCTCTCTCTCTCTCTCTCTCTCTCTCTCTCTCTCTCTCTCTCTCTTCACACACACACACACACACACACACACACACACACACACACACACACACACACCACACACACACACACACACACACACACACACACACACCACACACACGCACACGTCCTTCTCCACGGATACCCATTGCGTTCCGATCGCTGTTACCTAAAGACCGAGACCGTTAAATGAGTCGACACTATACCACCCGTCTATAAGAGTCAGTTTTCGCCGTGCCAGGTCTCCCCAAAGCCACAGAGTATTGGGGTAGATCATGTGAGGTTTGGTATGTTGGTTCATGTTGGTTTGTTTCTTATGTTGGGGTGCGGGGAGCCTCAGAAGCCTTCCGGGGTATGATGTGGGTATGATTGGCATGTTGGGAGGAGCGGGGTGGTGATTCGTTCAATGGAATCTGATGCGGATCAATTAGGATAAGCTGGTGTAGGTCTGGCCGGTGTTTCCTTTGCGTTCCTACTGAGGTTGCTCTGTCTCTTTCTCTCTATCGTCTTTCTCTTGCTCTTTCTCTCTCTCTCTCGCTCTCCCTCCTCTCTCTCTCTCTCTCTCTCTCTCTCTTCTCTCTCTCTCTCTCTCTCTCTCTCTTCTCTCTCTCTCTCTCTCTCTCTCTCTCTCTCTCTCTCTCTCTCTCTCTCTCTCTCTCTCTCTCTCTCTCTCTCTCTCTCTCTCTTCTCTCTCTCTGTCTGTCTGTCTATCTATCCATCCATCTATCCATTTCTCTCTCTCTCTCCTTACCACCAACGACGGAGTAAGAAGAATACTAAAAAAACACACATGTTCCCCTCTGCCTCCGCTTCTGGTGGCTGTGTGAGGGAGTTCACCCCACCCCCTTTAGGCCCCCCCCGCCCCCCTTAGGCTCCCCGCTCGATATGCTCGCCTTTAAACTGTCGACTTTGGCTCTGAACCCCCGGGCGGCAACAGAAGGGAGGACCTGTACACATACACATACTCGTGCGTGCTCTCACAGTGTTCCCTGTACATTAGTTCAAGTATACTCGTACTTGTACATATATATGCGTAGGTGTGCTTATATGCGTGTATGAATGCATATACACGTGTACATGAATGCTCATAAATACATTAGATGCATGTACACATACACATACACATATATACACATTCACACACGCACGCGCGCAGACACACACACACACACACACGCACGCACACGCACCACACGCACACACACACGCATAAACACATCCCTCCGACCATACAAACGCACATACACACGCCCTGGTAACAGAAGGCAGGAGTAACAGAAAGAGCGATGACAGTGGAATAAGAGAGGAGAAAAAAACATCATATGCAAAAAAAAAGAATAGGAAAGGAGAGGAATAGGGAAGAAAGAGGAACGGGAGGAAGCAGAGCTCTGGACGAGGGGGAGGGAGAGGGGGACTGGGTGGGTGGGGGTGGCGCAAGGGGGGGAGACTGGATCCGCTAAACTGGTATGATCCGGTTATATTCCGACTAAGTTGAGTGTGTATTCCATGTCTGCTCTGTCTTTTTTACTTCCTTTTATGGTTGTGTCTTCCTCTGTCTGTCTTTGATCGCTGTCTGTCTGTCTCCCTCTTTGTCCCCTTCTTTGTCTGTCTTTTTCGTCACCGTCTGTCCGTCTTTATCTCCATCAGACTATTTATCTGTCTATCCATTTATGTCGCCATCAGTACCAGTGCCATCAAATCATGGCTTTATCATCAAATCCATATCTACCTTTTCAGAAGATTAATAATAATGATGGTCGCCATGATATGGAACACTCACCAATATCAATGATAAAAAAAATAATCAGCTCTTAATAGTATTCATACATCATTTTCATTATCATCACTACCATCACTATCATCATTATTATCATCACCACCACCACCATCATCATCATCATCATCATCATCATCATCATCATCATCATCACCATCACCATCATCATCACCACCATCACCATCATCATCATCATAATAATAACAATGGTGATAGCATAATCACATCAATATTCATGACATCAATAAAGATGATCATGCCAGCGACGGCGCGACGTGGTTCTCTCTCCTAAAGGTGAAATGTCACGCGCAGTTATGTCACAGATGTTAACCGTGTGTTGGCGTGGCTCTGTCCTTCGCAAAGGAACGTCTACGAAGGAAATGGTCATTGGAGGGGCAACGTGTTCGGAAACGTGCGTGGGTTGAACGTTTTTTTACTGTTTGGTTGAGTGGAAAAGTGGGCGTGTGTAGGGGGGGGGGGGGGTAGATGGATTGGGTGAGGTGTATTGAAAAGCAGAGGGACGAGGGGAAGAGAGAGAGAGACAGAGAGATAGAGAGACAGAGAGACAGAGGCAGAGAGTGAGTGAGAGAGAAGAGAGAGAGAGCACAGAGAAGAAAGAGAGAGAGACAATTATGTCATATTATATCATATAACTGTCTAGACATGAATCATCAAACTGCAATTCAAACCCTCAAATAAATCAGCTGCAGATCGAATCATCAATAAAGTGTCTTTGTCTCAATGAGCACATAAAATCAATCATTTTTCATGTGCATATATATGAATCATTGCGCCATACATATTGCAATATATACATTACGTCATAAATGTCAAAATAAACAAATTGCAAATAAATGAACAACATATCAACGCTTACTCACTCTTAACTAACAACAATCTGCTTCTAATCACCATTCAGAATTATGCAACTGAAAATCGGGAGTGGGGGGGGGGAGAGAGAAGAGAGGGGTGGGGGGTACAGTCTTACCCAACGTAAGCTGTGAGTGATCGAATCAAGTTTTATGAAGAGTTAAATGAATGTTTGAACTGAACGAGTGTTCGATTCAGATACTGCGTTCGAATTGTGTGTATTTGAATTAAGTACGTGTGTGAGTCAAATATGTTCGAATTAAGTAAGTGTTCGAGTCAAATAAATGTTCGAATAAAGTACGTGTTCGAATAAAATATGTGTTCGAGTCAAATGAATGTTCGAATTGAGCACGTCTTCGAGTCAGGTGAGTGTTCGAATGAGTGTTCGAGTCAAGTGAGTGTTCGAATGGGTGTTCGAGTCAAGTGAGTGTTCGAATGAGTGTTCGAGTCAAGTGAGTGTTCGAATGAGTGTTCGAGTCAATTGAGTTAAATGAGTCGACACTATACCGCCGTCTATAAGAGTCAGTTTTCCGCGTGCCAGGTCTCCCAAAGCCACAGAGTATTGAATATATAACATATAATATATAATATATAAGTATTGAATATTGAACACTCGAATGAGTGTTCGAGTCAAGTGAGTACGTGTTCGAGTCAAGTGAGTACGTGTTCGAGTCAAGTGAGTACGTGTTCGAGTCAAATGAATGTTCGAATTAAGTAAGTGTTCGAATAAAGTGCGTGTTCGAGTCAAATGAGTGTTCGCGTTGAGAACGTGTTCGAGTCAAATGAATGTTTGAATTGAGTAAGTGTTCGAATCAAATGTGTTCGAATAAAGTACGTGGTCGAGTCAAATGAGTGTTCGCATTGAGTACGTGTTCGAGTCAAATGAGTGTTCGAATGAGTGTTCGAGTCAAATGAGTGTTCGAATAAATTATATATTCGACATGAATGTGTTCGTTCGAATTAAGTACGCATTCGAGTCGAATGAGCGTTCGAATCAAAGAATTCTTGCAATTAATTCCATCTCCAAAAGCAAAAGTCCATACTAATGACGCAGGAATAAAGCGATTTAGTGGTCTACGTGACTTCTGCAGGGAAGCCAAGAGGAGGAAAGGGGAAATGAGCGAATGATTCACATAACCATAATATTTTTTTTATTCACTACACAACTGACGATTTAAAAAATCAATATCGACTCAATGTTTTGAAAGAGATGAAGCATTTATTTTACCAACTTCTAAGTGAAAAGGTATTGATTTTCAGAAGAATTGTTGCCACACACACTGCTTGTTGTGCAATCTGTATAAGAACAGAAATAAGATAACAACAGTGACCTCTGTGCCAATAGAAAAACATCTTAACAACAATAACAAAGAAAATAGCATGGAAAATCATAACAATGACATCTGGCACTTCTAGAACAACGATAACACGAACGATAAGTATTTCGAAAGCCGCAATGGTTGGAAGGGAACAAATAAAAATACTAAACTTCTATGTCTAAGACTACAAACATGTCCCCTTCCCCTCTCTTGAAATTAGTTATGGTTTTTATAATTGTATAATTTTCTCTTTGTCAACATACCTGACTCGGAAAAAAATCACAAGATTAAGGGGATTTAGCGATAACCGTTATCTGTATTATCACCCCAAGACGAGAGTAGTTTATTTCCAACTTGGCTGTGATAGAATACAAGATTCCTCATGAAAATGAAACTAGCCGCAATGATCTATTTCGGTTTTTGTCCGAAGAGGAACTCGTGAAGAGTTCGAAACGTCACGCTTATTTTCAATTCTCATTGTGGCTAGTTTCATTTTCATTTTTGTGTTCACGTTATTGTGTTTGTGCTTGTGTTCAAGGTTCCTCGTGTTTTGTTCTGCCAGTAAACCTGTATATCGCTATCGCAGAAAGGTGCTCAGCAAGTAAAAAAACAATAATAATAGTAATGAACTGCTGATTAATAGAATATGTAAATTGTCCAGACAAGATTATCATTATCATCAATTATTATCATAATTGTTGTCATTATTGTTACTATCATAATTATCATTATCATTACCATTACCACCATCACTGTTATTGCTATTGTTATTATTATTACTGTTGTTATTAATACCATCATCATCATCATTGTCAACATCATTATCATTAGCATTCTCAATTATTATTATTTCTTCTTAGTTTTTTTTTTTTTTTTTTTTGGGGGGGGGTATTCGTTTTTTTACGGTCATCATTCGTAGACATCTTCTTCCTCTTCCTCTTCTTCTTCTCTTTTTTCATTACTCCTTAAACTTCTTTTCGTGTATTCCAACGAAAAATGACTTCTCAAGGACGTTTTAATATCTTTTATACATTCTCCTCGAACGACTTTAGGATGAGATGTGTTTTGCAAAGAATGACTGTGAAAAAAAAGGAACGAGTTAGATCCAGATTCCTCCATCATTGACCAGATTCGCGAACAATAAGAAAACCTATAATCAGTGAAATTGACCGCGAGGAGAACTAACATTTTTCACGAACATAAAAAAGATAAGCGGAATATACACGCTTTTACCGACGAAAAGTATGGTCTCCGCGATACCTAATCCAATACACGAAACTAAACACGAATCATCAAGCTCATAGGACGAGGAGAATCCCCCCCCCCTTCCCTATAGACTACCTCCGTCTATGGTCGCCTGCCAGGGAGTGTCTAGGCACAGGTGAAGTTATTTTTGAAGTTTAAACAGCAGGGGCGAATGTAGGCCATTTTGAACTTCAGTCTCTTTCGCCTTTTTTTCCTCAACTTTTTTGTCGCTTGATGGAATTCGTTGTTTTTTTCTTCGACATTTTCTTCCGAGTGTTTCTTACTTCGCCTGAAGCTTCACAAGGCATCTTGGTGGAGGTTGCTTGTCGAGTGAAATGAAGTGGTATTGATGTCCATTTGTCGGTTTGTTGAAAGAAGACAAAGGGGACTAAGTATATGTATTAATGATTGGAATTTAGCAATCGTAAGACTCAAAAGTGACAATTTAAAGAGTCTTCCAAAAAAGATTAAATCCACGACAAAAGCAGCATCTCACAGAGGCCTTAACAAGACCACATGCAATAAAACCAGAGAAATTATAAAGTCAGATCTTAGCTATAATACCGTACCCCCATTTAACCAACTCCGCAACAACAGCATCTCAAATGACCGCAGCGATGACAAAAAAAAACATACCAGCAGCCCTGAAAACCGCCATCTTCAACCATATTCCACAGCCAGCAACCCCAGATTCCTCCGTGTGCAGCTGCTCTGTCTCAACACGTGGGTCTCACACGTGGCCCGGGGGAGAGCGGGTTGGAGTAATGGTGCCCGGCAACCAGCCCAACTCCGTGCAAATCTCAGCCCATGTAATAAGGGGGATGCCAACGGCGGCTGCGTGTGTTGTGCTAAGGGGCTGGGGATGGGGGGGGGCTGGGGCTGGGGGCTGGGGCTGAGGACCAGGCTTCGGATTTCCTGGTTTAGGAGAGAGAATAATATGGAGAGAAGATGAGGCAAATGACTGTGAAGGAAGACAAAAAAGATAGATTGGAAGGAGAGAGAGGAAGAGCGAGAGATTGAGCGAGAGAGAGAGAGCGAGCGAGAGAGAGAGAGAGAGAGAGAGAGCGAGAGAGAGAGAGAGAGCGAGAGAGAGAGAGAGCGAGCGAGAGAGAGAGAGAGAGCGAGAGAGAGAGCGAGAGAGAGAGAGCGAGAGAGAGAGAGAGACAGACAGATAGAACAGGCAGACAGACAGAGGGAGGGTGAGAGACGATCAGGCCAGAGGCAGGCAAAAACAAAGTAAGGAAGAAAGGCACAGAGGAGATAGACAGAGAAAGGGAGAAAAAAAAAGGGTTGAGAAACAGGAAGTTAAATGGAGAGAAAGAGAGCAGGAGAGAGAGAGAGAGATAATGAGAGTAACCTCCCCCCTCCTAGAATTTGTCTAAGTGTAAATTCATAATTTTTTTTTTCCAGATCTACAATAACACTAAAATTTTAGCCTGAAGTAACGGTTACCCATCTCTAAGCCTAAACAAAATAGTACTGAGTTTCCTTTGGTTGCTCTATTACCATAATACCTCTGGCTTACCTTGAAGTCATTAAGCAAGCCACACATTTTTTTTTCTTTTTTTTTTTTACTTGGAAATAAGAATGTTTGTTTCTAGTATATCTATATATCTATATGCATGATCATATGCACGTATGTTTTCCTATGTGTGCACGTATATATGTATATACGTCTGGATGTTTAGTATTGAACTTCATGTGCACTGACTTTATCTTGTTTATATATTTTTTAATTACAAACATAGTGATAGAAATAAATGTTT
>NW_020869844.1:603452-613452 GCF_003789085.1 Penaeus vannamei | reverse complement strand
CACAGACTGCCTGCATGAAAGAGATATGCCAGAGGCATTACCTAAATAGAAATTGCTTATATTTTTAATGCAGTTAAAGTTTTTTTGTTGATGTATACATTAGTTTAAACAAAATGAATAATTTAGATTAAAGGAAAATTGGCTGATAGTATTACCTAATTAGGAACTCTTATTAAGATGAGAATAAAAAGTAAAGCTGTATATAGTAGATACAGACAGAATTATTGATTTATATATGTAAAAACAGTACTTTTAATTGTTTTGTGGTAAAATACCTGGGTGATAATTTAGAAATCATTTTGCAGGAGGACCCGGCACAGAAGACAATGGCCATGGAAATCCCAAGCACTGGAGACGTGTCAGGCTTTAGTGTATGATAGTAGATTGCTACTCATATCAATAACAAAAGAAGCAGTAGTGAAGCAAAATGGAACATAGGCCAATCCCTGCTATCACAGTCAAGTCCCTGCAAGGGCTTGCTGTGTACAAGCTGGCAAGGATGTTGCTGACAAGTGCCATTCCACTGAGCCTGGAGAAATATGTCCCCTTCCTCAGCCGTTACGACCATGTGGATGTCAAGGAGACTGATGCCTCCTTGATGCCCATTGGCTGTGGAACAGTCTTCCAGCGCAAGAGGCTAGAGGGAAGGAGCGACAGTCTTGTCCAATGGAACACCCTCGATGACATCATTCTAGCCGAGGCTGGACAGTGCCATGACCATCTCCTGCCAGCTAAAGAAATTCTCATTGTAAGGATTTATTTAGGGAAGATGTATTTACCTTACATTGATATTCTTGTTTTTGTTCATGTAGATTATATATATATATATATATATATATATATATATACATTGTTACAGTTGGTTAGATAAGTACAGTTTGTTAAGGTAAACCTAGGTAGACATTTAGTGTTGTGTAGAATGGTCTGTTGTCTGTAATATTTTTTTTATGGCTTTATGAACTTTATAAAGGTAAAAGTGTATATAGTAGATTTACAATTTCTTTTGCATTGTTGTATTTGATATTGGATTGTCCGTAACTGTTTGGGAAGTGTTGGATTTATTTTACCAGAGTCATATTTATGTGAGATAAAATCAGGATAGGAAGGTTTATGTAGAAATTATTTAAGTTCACTTCGTTCTTTTTTTGGAAGATGATTATAATATGGTGTTTTTTTTTAATTAACGCTTTAGCTGAGGATCTAGGTAACTGCTTAATCTATTCCTCTTCTTTCCCGGTTCCTTCTTTTATGGCTTTTGCATATTAGTAATTTCTCATTTTGCTTTTTTTTTGTGTGTGTGTGACAGAAATGTGAAGGTAATGCTTTGTCTTTTGATTTTGTACATTATCTTTTTTTTTATTAATTTATTTATTTACTTTAGGGCAGATTCTCCCACCTTTCATATTGATGTATATCCTTCTTATTTGAGAACTAGTACTATTCAAAGATTTGATTTAGAAAAAAATGGTATTGATTTTTTTTTTTTTTTTCCTTCTTTCTTTTTCTTTTTTTTTTTTTTTTACTCATTGTCTATTGTATTGGTAGCCTGCTTCATATTTTTGTTTTATTTTCTGCAATGAGCTTGTGAATAACTTTTTATACATCTTTAATATATATAAAAAGAAATACATTTGTTATTTTTTTCTTTTTCTCTTCCATTTTTATCCCCTTTTTTTCTCTCCATTTTTTTACTTTCTTGCTTTTGCTGTATTTTCCAGCTCATGCTCTTTCTGTCTTTCTTTATCTTAGTTTCCTTTTCTTTTTCTTTCTTGCTCTCATTTCCATTCTCTGATTTATCTAGTTCCTTTGTTAGATATAAAGCTTTATTTTTCATATCTGGCTTCATTAGCATAAATTCCTTTTTTTGTATTATATAAGTAATACTGTAGGGTAAATCCTACTTATTATTTTACAAGTATATAATAAAGTATGCTAGCTTTCTTAAGAAATTTATAATATTTTGTAGATTTTTTTGTGTGTTTTGCCTCTATCTACTTGGAAAACTGATGATGTTTGTAGATGAGTTTATGATAAAAAACGAGGCAATTTTGCATTTTTCAGGACCAGCTTTTAAATCTGAAGTTCATACCACTTCTCTATGTCCCCCTTAGATTTACATGTAATAACATTGATCAGACTTTTTTATGCATGTGTTGTGTTAAATAATTTTTGCTATTCTATTTTATAGATACAGATGTATGAATAAACATATACACCTATATACTGAAAAGATGTAAAAAATGCATACAAACATACACAAATATATACAGTTATTTTGGCACATACTTCAATTCTCACATGTTTATCGTTTTGGAAAAGATAACTAAAATTATGGTTATAAACAGAAATTTACCTACATTCATAAGCATTGATGTAGAAAGGTATTTCACCAACGTACTCTCTTGTAGGAGCATCTAGTGAAGGTGAAGCAGTGGTGGGATAATGAGGAATGGTTGGGCAAACAAGACAATAAGACCAGGAGGATGATACGGGATGTTTGCACAGACATGCTGGAACTCTTCAACTCCAGCTGCACGTGTCCGATTTTCCAACTGACCCTGGAGCTGATATTCTCAAAGAAAGCCGGGACAGGACAGGTTGGTGATAAGGAGTGCTTCATTTATTTATTTATCTATTTATTCATATTTACCTTTTTTTACCCTCTCTTCATTCACATTATTATGATGATTTCAATAGTTGAATTAGTAATAGTAGAGACAGTATATGTAAAAAAAAGTCCTTAAAGGAATGCTACACAAAATTTTATGTACTATATATTTTCTATACAAGTACTGTACTCTACTGTCTCTCAGAACTCCGTACCTTTTCCTTTGACAACTTATTCTCCTTCCTTAGATGCATAAATATCCTAAACTTGATCTAATCACCCTCTATCCTTATTCTTCCCCCTCCTATCAATAACTTTCCTACTCCTTTTACTACCCCCTTTCTACCCCTTACACTAACCTCTATCGTACCATATGACCATTGAAACTTAAGTAACGTAACCCCTTTCATTACCATACTTTACCATAGTGCTATATGACCTTTGATGTGTAGCACATTTATTTGTTTAAAACATTAAACATTATATAAGTACTGTAAATGATAATGTAGCTATTACGATAGGACTTGGGGTATTTCTGTTTTGGCATAGTAATATTATTGTTCTTAAAATCTTTAAAACTCAAATAAAAATAATTATACCAGAATGGCATAGATTGTGCAGCAACTAATATTTATGTTCAGTTATAATAGAGCTCATATTTTATAGACTCAATATATTTCCAGTAATAAGTTTTGTCCTGTAAGAAGGAAATGATAGAGGCTTGAGAGCATGCTGTCCCTCAGTATAATGATACTTGAAGCTCCCTTGCCTAATTCAGTTCAAGTCTTGTCATCTCGTTTTTTGCCCACATGCAACTTTTTAGAATTAAAGAATGAAAATGCATTTCATATACAGTATTATTTTGCTAGGTTCAGTTTTGTTTTGTCTTTCTTAAAATTTTGTATAATTGTGAAAGACTGTTATATATCAGTTATGTTTTACACAAGTAATAATAATAGGGCCATGAATATGTGACACAAGAGTCTCTCCTATCATAGAAAATTTTGAACTTACTCAAGACACAGCTCAGAATGTTTGTCATGTCTTTGGAGTTGCTAAGGATTTGCATTAGAATAAAGACTGCTTGATGGTTAGTTTTTCCTTTTATTAAGGGCCTTTGTTTGTTGCTCTTGATTATTTGTATATCTTATGGCTTGTGTTATCTTAATAATTTTTTATTTGAATTAGTATTAAGCATATTAAAGAATTCTCTTTCCTTTCAGATGTTAAAGTCAGTTTCAAGTGAAAGATGTGCAACACTAAGCAAGTTTTTCCAAAAGCTCCAGCCATTTGGGATTGAAAAGTTGATAACAACCCATCTAATGCTGGATTGCCCATCGGTGATTGTAAGCATTTGTGAGAACTCACCCCTCATGAAGTACCTCCACTTGAATATAGAGTATGCAAAAGGAGACATTCTGAGGAAGATTGGCCTAATCACACCCTCACTTGAGACTGTCATTGTGGTTGTCAAAGAGTATGAGCTGAATGAAAAGGTCTTACCTACTCTGGAAATGATCATTATTGGTGGGGAAGGCCTGGAGGACAACCTCTATTCAGGCTTCTTCAACGGTCTGACAAAAAGTGAAGTTGTGCAGAAGATCCAGGAAGGAGGCTCATGTGAATTGTCTTTCCCTAACTTGAAATACATTGATGTAGGAAGCCACAGGGATGTCAGGGAGTTTCTTCTCCATTTGTTGTACTTCTACCCCAATATTAGGAGTGTGACATGTGATTCAGAGAACTGGATTCTGAGCAAATACTCCCTGGATTTCCCAGTGATGACTCAGGCTACCCTGGACTACAAGCCAGTGTCTCTCTGGGGTAAAACGATGATATACCAGCTAAAGGATATGAGCTTTTCATCATTTTGCTTGGCAGCTGTCAAAGTTCAGGACATTGTTTCACGGTACCAGAGCCTGGAGCACATTAGTTTGCACCTGATTAAAGGCTCAAGGAAAATTGAGTTCACAAACGAAACAGCAAAGGAATTGATTTGTGGGATCAACTGCAGATGTCTGACAATCTGTGTGGAAGTGTACATGGACAGAGCTGACCTGCTGAGTTTATACACACCTGCACTAAATGCCATGGGACCCTCTCTTCGGATCTTGCAACTGCATTTGACCAATGAAGTGAATGTAGGCGCTCTGTGCCAAATGATAAACATGTGCCCTCACCTAGAAGAGCTGGCACTCATGACCTCGTGTGAGAGATGTGAAGTAGAAGGGGAAAATTTCACCGAGATTCGATGTTGCAAGTTAGGGGATCTCAAATGCCTAAGTTTTTCTAGTCGGTATAATGTTACAAATGCCATGTATTCTTTAATGGAGAGGACTATCTTTGCTGCACCTAATCTGACCTCACTAGAACTTGAACTTGGAGGGAACAGAGTAAGTGGATGGCTCATGAATATTGCTTCAGCTGGAGCACTCTCTAACTTGAAGCTGCTGCGCATAAATTTTCCAAAGATTTACTTTGATTACCAAGTTCTCTCTAGCTTTCTCTTTTCACTAATTAGCACATTGCCGCGGCTCTCATGCCTTATGCTTGGAAGCGTTTGCGATTGTGTTGTAAGGCGAATTCGAAAAAAGTATGAATATTCACAGCTAAGGATCATTGGAAGAGAGTCACCATATATTGCATTCCGATGCCTTACATCCAGATATTGTTGACTATCCTCAAAAGGCCATACAAAATCACAATATATTTATAGGAGAAGTCAGTAAGTTATTAAAATAATGGAAAAGTCATGAGCAGCCTGCATGTTATGTGATGGTCAGAGCTAGTCCATTGTACCTGAGATAAATCAAATGAAGTATTTAATTTCTGATTGGTTTATCATTTGCTTTTGTTAGCTTATGATATTTTTCTTATGCATGATTAGGACATTTATACTTTGTTAGATTAGAACTTTTTTTATGGTTGAAGTGTGATGACAACTGTGCTTATAGTAGCAGGATATATATATAGGACTGAAAAAGAATATGATTTGAAAGTGAAGTCTTTACTAATATGTGTGATTCTGAATTTTTACAGGATCTTTTAAAGGTTTATGTGCAGAGTATACAGTGTGTGTGTGTTTTTGTGTGTGTGCATGCACGCATGTATGTGTGTAAAATATTTATTTCAAAAAGTTGTCGTTCTGAATCAAAAAAGAACAAGTATAACATGTCAGCCAAATTATAGTGTAATATTTCTCTAACTAAACCATCTCTTTATTTGCTTTTGGAGGACAGACAGTGTAAAAATTAGCAACCCATGAAGAAAATCACCATGGGAAAATTCCCTGCATGACGTGACAGCTGACGCATCTGATATAGTGGTATGCATAATATGGCAGATTGTATTTTGTGGTTCTTCTCACATAAATCTGTGTGTATGTGTGTGTGTGTGTGAGAATGTGTGTGATTGTGTGTGTGTGGGGGGGGGGGAGGTGTTGTCTGTCTCTAGGTTTTGAAATACAGATAGTGTAGGAAGTAGTTACCTAGATTCCCCTCATGTGTATTTATGAGAGAGAGAGAGTGTGTGCGCTAACCCCTTCATGATATAGCCTATCCAAAATTGACTTCTTTGGTTTCCTGACCCCTGGCTTTCCTTTGCTCTCATTTCTGACCACTGCTACTACTACTGCCTCTTCAATGCATGCTGTTAACTTGATCCATTCCGAATCTTCCACCTAGGTCATTACTCAAGCTTTAGAATACATCCCTTCCTCTTTCCCAACGTCCTCTACTCCATCTCCTCCTGTACAGTCTTTTCCTTGCCACTCCTCTTTTATTACTACTCTTCATCCTTGTCCTCCTCCCAGCAGTACTACCTCACTCCACACCACTCCATCCTCCTGTCCTTGTCTTTTTTCTATTTCTACCTGTACAAACTGTTTTTACTCTGCCCAGTTCCTCTTGCAGTGTTCCTCTTCCTTCCTCAGATGCTTAGATACCCTCCATTTGATCTAATCACCCTTCACCCCTTCCCCCATTTAATAATCCTGCCTCTTTACCCTTTTCACAACCATGCTATCCTATAGTGCTGTATGAACTTTGACATCTAACACATTTGCTCATTTTTACCCATTTTGCTATATGACCCTTGATGTCTAGGACATTTATTTGTTTTAGGCATTAACCATTACCCATCTTCCCAAACCCACACACAATGATACATTTGGGACAGTATAGTAAGAGATTTGACTGAAACGTAAGTGGACCTGCATTTTTTTCGTTAGAAAAGAGTGCCCCATTCCAACACCACTTGTAATATCAAGACTATGTACAGAGTCCTTGTACAATGCTGCAGTCCAAAGACAAAAGGAGGGATTACTCTCACATGGCAGGGTCCCTTCTCAAGAGCAAGGGATATTCTTCCCTAATTATTGTGCAGTAAGGAAGCTTCTGTTTTCCTTCTGAAGTAAGGAGTATGCAAGCATCAATTTTTTGGAGATGGCGTAACCCCTTGACAGTGAGAGGGTACTTCCCTCCCTATTGTTCATGAACTGCAACACTTTTCTTGCTATGTGTGGGTGTGGGAGAGATCAGTAAAGCAGCTAAGTGGTCTATTTCTCTAGGTTGATTTTTTAACCACTTTCCGCTTGGGATGGCATGTTCATACTTGCCATGCCCAGTGTGTTTAATTTAGTAATTGTTTTTACATGTAGATGGCTCAACAAGTACTAAGTCACCAATGAACCAATTACGAGAATTATCTGTCTCACCTATTTACCCTTTTCCTAGATTTTCGATAATATTTTCTATTACTTAATACTGCTGTTAGTAATGTCAATAACAATATAGTAATTATAATGTTTATAACAAGAATCACAGTCTCAATATTGATAGCATTAGTAAAAAAAAAAAAGCTATTTCACGGAAAGGTGAGGTCACAAGATCTACTAATTGATTCCTTTGTGGATATGCACTGGCAGAGCCATCTATGTGCAGATACATTTAACAAAATACTAAAGTGAACGCAAGATTTTTCCGTTGGCATTGGGTTAAACTTATATAGATTGGGCTCCATTTCATACCATGTAATTATCCCCAGATTCTCTGTCTGCCAGTTAGTATATATTGTATGTTTGTGAAAAAATTTGTATCTTTGTCTATTTGTATTTTTATTTTCTTATCTAAAAGACTGAAGAACACTGAAATACAGAATCCCATACCCACACTATGACTGTAATAATCTTAAAGAACTGCTTAATGGGAATGTACAGCTTCTAGGAAACCTATATTTTATCTTGAGCAGTAGTCTTTAATGAAGAAAGATATGCAGCTATTTATTAACTAAATTATTTAAATCATCCTTTTGCTTTTTGGGTTGGCAAACCCTTTCAATTGTAAACATCTGCAGCATGTTGTATTCCAAAGGATAATTGTTCTTCGGTGTTAGACAGTATCTGCTTTTACTTGGGCAATTCTACAGTTGAAGTGTGTGTAGATTTTTTCATTGGATATTAGATGGGTCACTGGGCTATTTTCAGTTTGCTAGGTATTTTAGGTATGGAGGTTTTTAACGGTTGAATATTCAGGGCTACAGATAGATTATGACCTTTTTGTCTGTTTTTGTTTGCTCCTCTTGTCCCCTTCTCCATTTTTTGTTTTGTTATATATCCTGTGGAGTAAATCATCAACAGAGTATGGAAGCTTGTTAGAATGGTAGTTAAAGTGAAGAGCATTAAATTGAACATAATACATAAAAGAATGTAATATTTATGTGCTGTGATATGCAAAACAGTTAACTAGTAAAAACTGAATGGAGAACATTTAGTGAATACATAGGCAGCTTGAACAGGTGCACTAAGATATTAATTACATAATATATGAAAAATACTCATAACTCCAAATAAATTTATTTATATTGAGAATAGAAATGCAGCAATAAAATAAATGATAGTCATTGGATTATATGCTATTGCATTTGTTTACCAGAAACATATTTTAGTTTGCAAAGTATGAATCAGAAGACACTTAAAAGAAAAGCAATAAGGCAGATATATTTATTCACATGTGGTGATGTACTTTTGGTTGTAAAAGATGTATTTTCTTGTACATTATTTTTTTTTTCATGTATTTATCTTTACCCTGCAACTGGCATTATGGAGCATGAACAGTGTGATATGTATATTTCAGTGATAACAGGAAAAATGTGATCTATATAATGACTTTTTGGTAAGGTTATGCTTATTACTTCTAATGGTATTCTGATTGATGAATATTTCTTTTGTGAAAGGAATTGAGATATCTGCTTATCTTAGATTCTTTCTAAATTAGTTTACTTATAACGTTATTTTGTAAATTCTTTATGAGTGGTGCTCTTGGATATTCCATCACATAAAGCTTTAGAAATAGCAAGAGAAATTACTATATGATAAAAGTTAGTTTAGAAAGCCTGCATATTTCCTCCATAGATATTAAATTTAACATTGCAGGTTAAGCCTTTAAAAGATTTTTATTTTATCAGATTTTGATAAAAGGGTGAGAAGGATCATTTATAAAAATTTACAGCAAAAGTGATTTATTTTTTATAATATTGAAAAAGTAGAAGATTCATTAGATAATTACATGCTAGACAAAAAGGTTTTAACACGGTTGCACATTTGAATAAAGTTTATTGTACATTAGTTGGTGTTAATGTTCTGGTGCTGTGGTGAATCTATAAGGTGTTCAAGCAAGTTTCCTTATAACCAGCAGTTCATGCTTTTTTCATCCAGTCTCTCATAAGCAACTTTCTTCATAGAGGAATACATAAATATCTAATCTGATATAAAATGATAAGAAACCTAAAAAAAAAAGTGAGACAATAAAATAAGAAAAAAAATGTATGTTGAGTCTGTATGAAATCACACATTACATTTTCATGTATGATCAATAAAGAGTGCCAATAAAGTAGCTTTATTTCTAACCATGAATATGCTTGAGCTTTATTATAACATCCAGGAGGGAATTGAAATGTGAATTTTCATCACTTGGTTAACCACTGAAACAGTTTTTGCTCATTTTAAAGATAATACACAGAATATTACTTTATACTTTCGAATCTTGAATTATCTACAATGTAATCTGTCAAATGCTCAAGAAACATCTATCTGATAAAAAAATATGGATTGTTCTTTTGGTTAAAAACTTAACAAAAGGCTACCAAGAAGAACTGCATCATACATTAATGAGTATAGACTATAATACCTCTAACTGCAATTTGTGTCATGATCTTTAGTAAAAGCTTATATACAGTATGCATCACTGGATAAAAATGTGGAAAATATTCAGAATTGAACAAAAAACATACTAGAGAAAAACTAACTTAATGGCCATATAGAAATAATACTTGCGAGTATGAAATATAATTAGAGAGAAATGGCTCAGCAAGATTCAGAGATGCCATGCCCACAAC
>NW_020869844.1:583452-590952 GCF_003789085.1 Penaeus vannamei | reverse complement strand
GGAATTAATTAGACCTAACATGCATTCTATGGTTGTCGCGCATTCCAGGCAGGCGTGTAGGGAACCTTACAAAATTATGCTTTTAAAGATGGTGTTATAGGTCATATTTATACATGTTTATACACTCTGCGAGCTGTATACAGTTAGAATTGTTAGAAGTCACTTGCTTATGTACATGTTTAATGTTATATATATTTATTAGTGTTTCAGAGCATGAAAGTATTTACATGGGACTAAGGAACCTTAAATGACACACCCATATCTTTGTATTAATGATAATTCTGGCATTATACAAATTCTGTAATACATAAATCTTTATCAGTAATTTAACTGAACCTGACCTAACATTGCCAAATGACTCATTCCAGAGACAGGGAACCCCACCCTCTTGCATGTCATTTATCAGGGACTACCCTGCCATGCCACTCATTCCAGAGACAGGGAACCACCCTCTTGCATGGAAAAGCACATGATGAACATTTATAAGATGGCAAAGATGGATTTGCTTGTTTTCTGAGCATTATTATCTTTTTTATAACTCAAGTATTCAAGAAATGTTATGTATTAAGCATGGCCAGTGTAAACAATAATTCAGTTTTTTTATATTCATAGTCTTTTTCTGTAGTGTATTTTGATAGCTATTACCTTCTCACAGCATAGAGGTAATTTAACTTCCAGTAAATTACAAAAAGCAAGGAAGATGTTTTTTCTCCATTATCCCTGAAGACTTGTGACATTCCAAAGGGATTTGCAATAGGACTGTAAAAGAATAACATTATCCAAAGATTCTTGGCTCTTATATTAATTTCATGCAATGTTTAATGCAAAGCAGAAGACAGAAGGACGGCCAGACTCCAAGCATATTTACTTGTAACTGAGGGCAGATTTTCTCCTTAAAAGTTGTTACTACAATTCTATTGATAAACTTGAAGACTCTTGGATAAACAAAATTTGCTCTCTAAATAGCATATTAGGGTATAAACTTAAGACACCGTCATGCATAGATAGAGGGAAATGGACACCAATATCTTATAGAGCGGAAGAAATAGAGTGGGATAGAACATAGTTTATGTTGCAGTGACCTCATGTTTACCATTAAATGGAAAAAATTAGCGGCATTATGTGCTGCGCAGAGACTAAGTCCACAATTTTAGGAAGTCTTGATGAAACTTTAGGACTGTCAGTTTCAAAAATTCAATGTTCTTGTCATGTTTGGTATACCTGTTGATTTTTTTCGGTATTATGCCTCAGATGAAGCTTTTGCACTGCTAAGAGTGGATTCTACAATTTCTTTAAGCATACGACCAGTAGTCTCTGGTGAGTGTGTCCGTACTGTAAAGAATTACCATGGAGATCAACAGAGTAGAGCGTATTGAAGAGGTGATTGACAACATAGATTTTTTATATATAAATGTATAAATGATTGAAAAGTAGTATTGATCAGGTGATGGAAGGTGGCAGAAAAAACTTAACCCTGAGAATAGCTTACTCAGACATTGACAGAGGAAATGACTTGACAGGAAATTGGGTTTTTCCTTGTGAATATTCCTAGTGTATATATTGTTGTTAGAGGTTATACATTTGAGAATGAGATGTTCATTAATGATGAAGTTATTTTTAAGTCAAATTGTAGTGGATTTTAAGCACTGCCTTTGGTTTGGTTAGGTTTCCAAATGAATCTTCATTACTTCCCTGTAGACATGAAAGTTTGGAATTAGTATTTTATATTGGGAGACATGGAAATGAAATAAATAGTGTAGAAAGTTAATTATTGTAATGCCCTCTTTTATATAAAGTGTCAGATTTCCTTAGATATTAATTTGTTGATAAACGGGAAATATTTACAAATTGATACTTGTTTGAGATTAATTTCATGTTAGTGAAAGGCCTCTCATCTTTTATTAAGTACTTTTGGGTTAGTGATATGGTTATGATATGTATATATTTTTGTAAATTGATTACAAACATTCATTTGAAATTATTAGCTTTATCAACTAAATGAAAATGACTAACTCGACAACTGTTGCCCTGCAGTTGCTTATAGGTAACAAGATATTTTCTCCCTTCTTCCATTACTGAGCTCTATTTGTTAAAACTGAGTAAAGCTTATATACAGATCTTACCAGAAAGTGGTATTATGGTATGCATTGTTGATGTTATTGTGAATGAGATCAATAATATTAATTTGTATTACAGATTTTTTCCTAATCGTCTTTTGATGATTTTATGTGTTCAGACTTTCCACATATCAATTTATACTTTGTGTGGAATAAGGTAAGAATGCACGTTCCTCTTCATAGGAATGCTATGATTGCAGTTTTTGAAAGGTGAATAACTGGCATTTTGTAATCACAATCCAGAAGTTTAACCTTCATATTGGATATTATCATTATTATTTTTTTTTACAGAAAACAGGTTTGATAAGTTATTCATATTTTAACTCCACACATCACTTAGTATGAATGTTCATCCTTTTATAAAAAAGGAAAAAAATAAATCTTTTATTTTGATAATTTGATTTGAGCACTAATGTGTTGAAATGATAGGTGTGCCTTTTTCAGGGAAAGCAACTGCATGTATTTTCACACACACAGATTTTAGTGGATATCCAGTTGTCACCTCATGAAATGCCTGTTTGCAGGATGTTGTTACCAAGGAAAACCTCTGACGGTAGTGGGAGGACGTGGATTTGTATGGCCATGTATACAAATGATGCAAAGGTATTATTGGTAAACCTATAGTCCTAGTGGGCCAAATAGGAGAGTCTGTGATCAAGGCATTGATATACGTGTAGTTCTCAATACAATTTCGATTTGTGGCGTGAGCATAGTTGTCTATTATTTTTGAGCCCCGATAGTTCATGCAAAGTGTTTTTTTTGGGGGGTATGAGAACAAAATTAATTCATGTGGCTTTTCCTGTTGCCTACTATTCTGTGGTATGTGAAAAGTATTTTTGAATATTCATAATTGGAATTGTGTGGTACTGTGATGTTTTAGATCTATGAATTACACAAGGGGCTGGATCCTTGTACAGATTCTCTGTGGAGTTTCACCTGGTTTAGCACACCAAATGACTGTAATATAGTGCTTTGCCTATGTTTTTTCTTTCCTTCATTATTTAAATTTTTTATGTCTGTTAGTATTAGAATGTTTTCTTGCTGGCTTTTTCTTTGGTTGTAGCTGCACTAGACAGACCTTAGTCTTGTCCACTAGGCACCAGCTAGAAGGCATTAAGATTACTGTGTATCCTCTGTGTGGCTTGAGTCATTTTGTCTCTGCTAACTTGCAGTTTCCTTTGTTTTACATCCCATGCTTCTCAGCAGGGGACATTTCTAGACTTGGATGTGCACTAATCATGCTAGTTGATGGATGTAAAAATAGTTTTTGCTGACATCACTAGTGAAAACCCCAAAAATATACAAGCTGGCTTATTGGAAAAGTAAGATCCAATTTCATAATCAACTGTGGTGTTCCACATTAGGTTTTTAAATCCAGTTTTAATATAAATTAATTTTGTTCTTGTTCATTCATGTTTCCTTTTTATTAATTGAGGTCTAACTAGAGAGTTTGTGATATCCCTCAAAATCCTCCTGTATTGCTTTTTATTACTGCTAGGATGCAAAGTTAACACAAAACGACTGCCTGTTGCCAGCTTCTAGAGAGCGCATCTTACTAATTTGAGGCTCTGTCCTTTCTGGGCTCCACCTTATTCATTGTTTCATTGGGAAATGCAGCCATAATAGGGACTCACACAGGAACCTCCTTTGTTAAGTTATTATTTTGATATTAGATTTCATTTCTTCTTCAATCTGAAACCTCTTTTGTCCCATAAGCAGGTGTTAAGGGTGATATAATTTATAAAATCATTATCAGCAAGTAGCAGCTGAAGATGATCAGGATTTATGTAGAAAGTACATGGAATGATGATTTACACCTACATCATTTAAACAAGTCCAGATAGTCATAATGCAATGATAAAGTATAGATTTTTAATTAACGGTGATGAATTGTGTGAGGAGATTTTGTAATCCCTACTCCTATTTAGTTGTCTTTGTCAAGACACAATTTACTGTAGTGTGTATGACTTTGAAAGTATGGTTGAATCTGGCTGTCTGTATATTTATAGGGATAGATACATTTATGATATGATTCATTTATATGCATCAAAGATTATTTTCTGCCTAAGCATATCATAAACTTTCACTTATGCAGAAGATAGTAGCTATTATGAATCATTTTTGATCAGAATAAGTGACTTTATGTGTTAAAGTTTGATTTTAAAAGTTTTGATTAAGTATGGACATTGGAATGAAGAAGCTTTATAGGAACCATGAGCTAAATAATTTCTTTCAAAATTATGTAAAACTGATTGGTATTCTGTACTCCTGTTGAAAGACTTTTCATAAAGGCAGCCATTTGGTAGGTGGTGATAGCCAGAGAGGAAGCAACGATGCATAGTGATTATCATAATGAGAAAGAAAGGATGTACAGATAGAGGGTTATATGTTCGTCATGAAGTCACATATGGTAGTCTTGTTAGGGTTCAAAATATTTAATTCTTTCTGTTGTTATTAAGAAGAATTAAAGGTATTTATTTGATTCTGTATGCGTGCAAGTATGAAATGTAGAGTATAATTTGATTTTTTTTTCTGGGGATTTATCTCTATTCTAAAGAACATAAGTTAGTAAATCAACTTTAGGTTGACATTGTATCTTGTAAGAATATATTATACATGGTTTACTTTTGTAATATTTATATTTAAAGATGGTGAAAAATAATTGTGTGTTATTTATTACTACTATGTTTTGTTTGTTTTATTTCATTGTCATCTTCACTATCCATTATTTCTCTTGTGCCTTTGAAACTGAAAGCAGTAGACTATTATGTTTTCTGTTCATCTCCTGCTGTCTCTTATTCCTCTTTATCTTCAATTGTTCTTGCACTTTTTCCTATTTTCCTAAAATATCTTATAAGAAACATATCCTGCAGTTCTGTATAATGATTTGGGAAGGGTGTTTCTGAATGTGTGGACATTAGCAATTCTTCAAGTTAATGTTACCATTTACAGTAACATCAACAGAATTTGGAGGAAGGAGTGACTTCAACTTTTTTCTTCTTCCCAGAGGATTGTTATATAGATCTCAGTTGTCTTTCCACCTATTGTATATGGAACACCATGTGTGGATGTAATGTACATACAGTGCAGTGGTGTGCTACAGGGAAAGGAAACTTCTATAAGAGTTCTATGTGGCTTTTTCTTCTGTGTTAAGATGTGGGAGTTCCTGCAGCATTTATATACACAACTGTCACACTGACACCCTTCTTGTAGTTTGGGGAAATGACAGATGTGTGTTTATGTTACAGGATGTTGCCACAAAAAGCCTCTTTTGGTCCCTGGTGGACGAGCATTCGTATGGCCCACTGTCCAGCAAGTACAGAGGTATAAGATGAGCAGAATGTTTATTTATTTATTTTTTTTCCTTTAGCTTCTTAACCTACCTCACCACTCTTTACAAAAACAGTATCTGATTCCTGCCAGCTTCCTCCTAAGAAAGAAATCAAGCTTAATTGTATGGGTGTTATAAACTAATTTCCTTCCCACCCTTCCCCCTTTAGAAATTTTTATAGTGTGGGCCTTTTTATGACCTTTGCTCAAAGATGGTCATGGCAGATAGTGATAGGGAATTAAAGATAGGTAAAGGGAATCCTTATTTCCTTATTTGAATCAAAGTTGTCTGCAGGAAATGAACATCAAAACTACAAACCTCTTGCTAGAGAATTATGGATAAATTTATTGGCATATTAAATGATAAATTATTGTTATCCTGGCACAATGATTTTAGCTTTTGATCAATGTTTTCCAAAAAACGAAATTAATTTGTTCTTTGTGATTAAATAAACTTTTTGTATGTAATAGATGTACTAACATGGCTGGTGAAAGTTGATGTTTTTTTTATTAGTGTTATTATTATTATTAGGTGAATTGTTTATTTGCCCTCATCATGAGTATGATTTGTTTTCTCACTATCATTCATGACTTTTATGTTGCTGTAGTTATTATTATTATTATTAATGCTGTTGTTATCATTTTTGATGTTTGTTGTTGTTATCATCATTATTATTTTTATGATTATTATGATTATTTTGATTATTATGATTATTATGATTATCATGATTATCATGATTCTTCTTATGAGTATCATCATCATCATCATCATCATCATCATCATCATCATCATCATCATCATCATCATCATCATCATCATCATTATCATTATCATTATCATTATCATTATTATTATTATTATTATTATTATTATTATTATTATTATTATTATTATTATTATTATATTATTCATCATCATCATCATCATCATCATCATCATCATCATCATCATCATCATCATCATCATCATCATCATCATCATCATCATCATCATCATCATCATCATCATCATCAATATCACCATTGTTATCGTCTTTGTCATTATCATTATCATTGATGATACGAAACACCATCACTATTATCATCATCACCATCTATCTTATTATCATTATTGTAATTTTTTTTGGGGGGGGGTTAATTTTAGTGTCACTACCAGTACCATTATTTTCATAACAAGTATTAAGATTTTATGCTATTATTTTGTTATTGCTATTTTTACTATTATATACCATTGATACTACAAATACTGAACTTGGGATACTTGTCAAGAGGTCAATGGAAAAAGAAAGAAAGAAAGAAAGAATAAAAAAACAAAACAAATAGAAGTGTAGGGTCCAAGACAATGGAAATGTACATGTTATAGGAAGCAACAGTTTTAGTCTTCAGTTTTGAAAGATTATATACTATAATTGTAACTTTTATTATTTTTTACAAACATAATGAATTGATGTTTTAATTTTGTGGGTAATGCTGCTTCTTATCATTAATTCTAATTTCTCTGCTTTAGGACACTTCGCTATTTTGTAATCTGTATATCTGTAAAGTTGCTTGGCAGCGTTATAGTATTTGCTCTGCTGTAAAACCATGGAATGTGGTATATATAAAGTCATAGATATACTAGAACATGTAATATTTTTGCTGACTTTTAACAGTTACTTCTACTGCAATGGTAATAACAATAATAGAACAACTGCAGTGACATTATTGATGAGAAGAATCATAAAGTAAAGAATTATAGGTATGTTCTTTACAAAAATAACAGCAGTAGTCTGTAGTAAGGTCAGTAGTGACAGAAATGACAATATGATGATTAATAGTAGTGAGCTGTAACTGCCAAGACGCATTACTGCAACTTCTACTACCATTGGTGATATGAATAGTCATAGTCAAAGTAATGAAAACCACTAGCAAAAACATTCGCAATGATTTTAACAGTGAATGATACTGATATCTACAACAGTGAAAAAATAACATGTACCAGCAATACCACTGTGCTGCTATCATTACTACTTCATTTATTATGTACTACTAACTGTGTGCTATTGCTGTTTGT
>NW_020869844.1:535722-538222 GCF_003789085.1 Penaeus vannamei | reverse complement strand
TTTTGTATTGGTATGGTAGGAAAGAAAAGTTTTGAAAGTAAGAAAAATATACTGAAGGGGTGATTTGCTTTATGATATATCTTTTGTTATGTGTATGTTATGTATGTAGATGATAATTTTGGGAAAAAATACGGTTAGGGAGACATAAAACATATTTCTCATTCTGACTGAATGATAAAGTTTTAATATGTTGTGTACAACAGACTAGGTCTTTTTGTTGTAAATGATACACTGAAATAGATAAAAAATTCATGCTGTTGTATTGAGCAAGTAGGCACTTTGCCAGGAGTTTAGAGACGAAACCACTCCTTTATCACTCATTGAACAATACTCAGCAAAGAAGTTTATGGTTGCCATATTTGAAACGATTCTTGAATACCCCAAGGGGACGAAACTGATGCCAGTACTTGATACATGTGAAGCAAGATTAACAGTTTTCCCGATACACACAAAGCACAATAACCAGTTTTTCATTGGTTCTGAAGTGGATGTACCTTGCAGGGGATTAGGGACCTTAAGCCCTATAGACCCCCAAGTTCTCTGGTTAAGAAGAAAATTGATGAGGACATTGACGATGCTTCCTCCTTGTTCTTGGAGAGGCGGAAGAATTCTTTGCTGGGGTGAACTGGAAGGTAACTCACATGGCCAAGTGTGGCACATGGCACCCCCATTTTTTTCTTTTGTTTGTCATGGATGTTTTTACATTGTTTAGAGAACAGGATAGAATTTGCACATATGTTTATATTTTCTTTGTATGTTTTGTTATGTTGGATGAATTCTTAAGGTTTGTTTTTCTTTGGTTTGCCTGATTTAAGGTAGAAGGAACTGTGAGGTACAGATGGCCAGATTAGGTTGAGGGAAACTGCAATTGGATATTGATTTCAGATATACCATGTGAATTCAGTACATTCAGAACCCTTTGTTTATCTAAGGTCTACCATTAATTGACAGAATATTATAAAGCGAGGAAAAGAGAAATTTAAATCAGTTCAAGTTTTGTTTGAACAAATATGGGAAAGTACATTTTACTTATTAGTATATTTGTGTAAGAAGAATTGCAGACAGTTTTTTGAGTACTGTTTTTCGTTGATTCTTTTGATTTGAACATAATCTAAATGGGTGGTAAGTTACATCACAAGTGCATCTATGTGATATCTATACAAGTAGTTTTGATCTTACTTTTTCCCCTACTCTGAAGAATCAAGAAAAAGAAGGAAGAAGAAAAAAATGGGCTTCATATTTTAATTAGAAGAAAACAGGATTGTTGTACAATATATGATAAGGTCCCTTGTGCTTTGGGTTATAAGTTCCCACGCCAGTCAGAGAGGATGACTACCCAACTCTACTTATTTATCCAAAGGGCCTAGTGGAGGAACAGTCATCCAAAGCCGCTTGGGAAAGTCCTACTCAGCGTTAGCCCTTGATGCCCCATTGTGGACTTTAAGGTGGTGTTTGTTGAAGTAAGAAGAAATGTGAAATCCCAGGTTATCTTATTTTGAACGTGCCTGTGCACTTTTTTTTCATTTTTCATTTATTGTTATTATTTTTTGTGACAGTTACTGTCCTTTTCATGTTTGCATATCCAGGTTTTGCATTTTTTATTGTTTTTATAAAGGAATGACTTTGCTGTTGAAATCATTATCTTGTTGTTATTTTGCACAGAGCTTTGTGGTATTGTTAGTACATTTTCTTTCATTTATAATGAAAGCACAGCATACATGTTTTGTGCCTCACTGCATGTGACACAAGTAATATGTTATTCACCTAGTAATGTTAAGTTCTATTTTCTAATAAGGAAAAAAATGATAAATTGTCATTTTCAAGAAAATAGTAATTAGATATTTGATATAAAAATACAAAGGATATATCCCACAGAGCCTTTTCTTCTTAAGGGAGGTATATTATCTAAGCTATTTATTATACTAATTCTGTCATTCAGGGTTATTGATTAGTCTATTAAATGCATCAAACAGCATTAAAGAGGACAGTGACCCCCAGTGTGAGAGCATGGTACAATTCACATGAAGCCTCTGTGTGTATTCTGGAAGTCGTATTGAGCTACAGGAATTGTGTTCATGCTATTTGTCGAGTTAGTGCGATTATCATATATTGGGCTGACAACTGCTAAGCATTACTGGTATTGCTGCATCAGTGATTTTGAATTATTTGGATATGTATGTATGTATGTATGTATACAACATTATGTATGATATATTATGCAATACAAATATGTATGTCGTAACAAACTATGTATGCTATACAAAATGTAATGTATTATACAAATAATGTATGTGTTACAAAAATATATATATACAAATATATATATATATAATATAGTATATTATATATATATACTACTAGATATACACTACATATATATATATATATATATTATATATATATATATTAAATATACCTATATATATATTAATATATATATATATTATAACGACACACACACAACACACACACACTCACACTCACACTCACACTCACCACT
>NW_020869844.1:512902-515882 GCF_003789085.1 Penaeus vannamei | reverse complement strand
ATTATCTTATTGATCTTTTCTCTCTCTCTCTCAATCCGTCAAAGGTTTTGACTGGTGATAGTGCTTGTTTGTTTTCGTGTTTAGGTTGGATGTCATCTGTTTGTTTTATTTATTATTATTTTTATTTATTTATTTTTGTCTAAATTTTTTTCTTGTGCTTTGTATGTTTTCTTCCATGTTTTTAGTTGATTGTTGTTCCTTTCGTTTTTTAAACATTACGTTCAAATAAGTTTTTTTCTTCGTATCTGTAGACCTAATGTGTGAATATAAATAATACAACTCCCCTTTAAATAGATTGCATGGGTCATTCAAAGCTCATTAACCTCGTAATTAACCACGTCGACTAATTACATCGACTAATTACCACGTATATCTAACATCTATTTAACATTTCCCAGGCCCATTACTCTCCTACTTACCCACGTCGACTGAGGACCTCGTCTCGCTGTACCTCAGGAGGAACCCGGACGTGGCGCAATCTTACCACTGCCACCAGACGTCTTCTCACAGTCCTGCCGTCGACGCCGTGCTCCTGGATGCCATCGCGTACGCCCATTCTTGTCTGCTAGGTGGGTGGGCGTGGTTTGGAATGAATGAGACGTTGTTTTTTCTAATTATTGGGGTGGGGGGGGGATTTTGTATATTTTCTGGATGTTTATCTCCGTGGCCCTCTGGTGCGATGGGATGAAGCTTCCGAGCATGATTGGTTGATTTGACTGCCCTCTAGCGGCACTGCGACGAATTTGTGAAGTTGATTTTCTTAGGATTATCTTTCCGAAATACAAGGAAAAGGGAAACACTTCAACTTTCCTTGGACACCTCTCTTTATTTGTCTCACACACTTACGGCCGGTTTGTTAAAATTGTGCCTGGCCCGACCCAATGAATTTTCATAAATACAAACGCAGAAATAAAGGCCTATCTGTGTATATATCTGATAATTGTACATTTACAAACATATGCATGTCTAGACTGATAAATATGCATTTGTTTCTTTATTTCTGCATGTCAAGCATACGAATATTCTTTGGATCGGGCCAGGGACAATTCTGACAAACCGGCCGAATATCTCTTGATACATAACAGACGCACAAATACCGCATACCAAAAGCAATCCCAATTATATGTTGATGACAGCAAGCCCACCTAAATTGGACGCACACACCAAATACCAATACCAAATTCGCTCCCCTGAAAAAAAAAGAAAATATTGCAAATCCCACCCTTACCTCATACTACATACCACATATTACATACCACATATTACATACACCATACACGTTATACATATCACATACCACGTATTACATACCACATATTACATATCACATACACGTATTACATATCACATACCACGTATTACATATCACATATTTACATACCACATATTACCATACCACATATACATACCACACACCACATACCACATACTACATAACACATACTACATACTACACACCACATATTACACATACCACATATTACTGCATACCACATATTATACATACCACATATTACTACATACCACATATTACACACTACATACCAACTTCACCCCCAAGACCTTAGAAAAACATTGATCCCGCCAGAGAAAGTCTCGACGCAGGCGGCCAAGCTAGCGGCGACCGTGGAGGCCGAGGCAGCGGACACCAGGGCAGCGGTGGAGATGTGCCAGCGGTACATGGAGGTCATTCGCTCGTCGACGCCCTGCAGCTGCTCCAGCCGCCCGCCGATGAGCCTCCGACCTCAGCAGGTGCGCGAGGGGAGGGTGCCAGAGGAAATGAGGGCGAGGGGGCGTGGTCCTGCGAGGTGCGGAGGATGTGTGGGTGCGGGGGCGTGGTCCTGCGAGTTCGAAGGGTGTGTGAGTGGGGGGCGTGTCCTGCGTGGTGCGAAGGATGTGTGAGTGCGGGGGGTGGTCCTGCGAGGTGCGAAGGATGTGTGATGCGGGGGGCGTGGTCCTGCGAGGTCGGAAGGTGTGTCGCTATCAAGAGAGAGTGAGAGTGGGCTGGATAAGTAGCCAGAGGAATGAGTGTAGGCAGATGTATCGGGCTGTTTAATGAGCATAAGGGTCGAGGGAATGAATATAGTGATGTGTTTGTTGGTTGAGAGGACTGAGAGTGGGCTGGGGAAGTAAGTCAGAGGAATGAGTATGGGCAGATGTATAGGGGAATGTATCTATGAGTGCAATTGTTGTGGGTAATGAGTGTGTGGACTATAGATGTGCTTGGTGGGTGTTAGTATCGAGAGAAAAGAGTGTGGAGAGGGGAAGGAGCCACAGGAATGAGTGCGGGTGGAATGAGGGCGTCGTTATCAATGAGGGAATGAGAGTAGACGTATAGTTGTGCTTAGGGAGAGAAATGGGTGTGGCCAGAGATACTGAGATTCTTGGTGAGTATAATGCATGAGTGGGGGTAGGTGTATAGATGTGTTAGGTGGGTGTGATTATCTAGAGCAGGGGTGGCCAACCAGACGATCGCGATTTGATTGGTCGATCGACAAGCCTGTTTTAAGTCGATCACACTACTGTACCTGTTAAAGAATTCGTCCTTCGAGAGTTGTCATGCAAATAGCATATCCAATTACTCATATCCAAGTACTCATATCCAAGTACTCATATCCAAGTACTCATATCCAAGTATTCATATCCAAGTACTCATGATACTTGGATTACTACATTTCTCTTTTTTCTGGGAATAAGTTATATTTATATTTATAATGATGGACATGTCTGAACAAAATACAATTCTTTATAAAGACTACATTTATGGAATAGATTTGAATCTTAGGCTTGTATCGCATCAGGGTAACTGTAGAAAAAGTAGATCATATTTCACAAAAAGTTGGCCATCCCTGATCTCGAGTAATGAGCGTGAAAGTTGTAGAATGAGTGACGTTCTCTGGGATTTTTTTATACTGATTTTCAGCCTTTAACCACTCCCTTTTGCACGCTATTTAGATGATTTTGATTGTATATATAACTG
>NW_020869844.1:487076-492802 GCF_003789085.1 Penaeus vannamei | reverse complement strand
TCTCCCTCCCCCCTTTCTCGCCTCCTCCTTGCTGTCTCTCTTTATGTGTTTTGTCTCTGTCTGGTCTATTTATTGCTCTCGCTTTGTCTGTCTATTCATCAGGTTTCTTCTCTATGCCTTTTCATTACTCGCTATCTCAAAGGCTGTCCCTTTAGAGATTTCTATGTCTCTATTTCTGCCCGAATTCCCAGCATATGATGAAAAAAAATCTTCCTTCTCTCCTCTCTCGTTCGCTCGTCTCCTCTCTCTTTCTCCTCTCTCTCCTCTCTCGTCTTATTCAATATTATACTATATATACCTACTATCTATATCAATAATAGGAGGTATGTATGAATAATTATATTATATATATATTATATATATATATGTTTATATAATATTATTAGTATAGTATTTATATATACTAATATATAGTAGGTATATATATATTATATTATATACATATATATATATATATTATATATATATATTATATATATATATATATATATATATAATATATAAATATATTATATATACGTATATAATATGCAACATATACGTATGTCTGTATGTCTGTATGTATGCATGCTTGTACTTATCTATGCATTAATGATCCTATGAATAAATTTTCTTTATGTACGAGCATCAAAGTAAGTGTACACTCGATTGCCACCCACACAAACAATAATGATAATAATGATAGAATGATAAATAAAATACATCACGGATCAGGCAGACACTCACCAATCATTCCGTTTTCCGTCACTTCTCTCTTTCTCTCTTTGTTTTCTCTCTCTCTCTCTTCTCTTCTCTCTCTCTCTCTCTCTCTCTCTCTCTCTCTCTCTCTCTCTCTCTCTCTCTCTCTCTCTCTCTCTCTCTCTCTCTCTCTCTCTCTCTCTCTCTCTCTTCTTTTCTCTCTTTCCATTCTTTCTTTCTCTCTCTCTTATCCTTCTTTCTTTCTTAGGGACAAACCCCTTCCCCCCCTCCCCTCCCCCCACCCCCTACCTTTCTCTCATCCCTCGCTACCAAACCTAATAATTTTCCTTTTTTTTTTACCTTAACCCTTTTAATGAAAGATCTCAGCGTCTCACCCGCATTGCTATGATGAGTTGCAATTTGATCTATAGGGTTCGAAGTTGCAAGGGAGGCAGTGTGAAGTTCAGGCATCCTTCATTGTTATCTGTCAGTTGGGAGAAGGCCGGTGTTCTCCTGGGGGGGAGAGGGAAGGGAGGAGAGGGAGGGAGGGGGGGAGAGGGAGGGGAGAAGGAGGGAGGGAGGGAGAGGGAGGAGGAGGAAGAGGGAGAAAGGGAGGGAGAAGAGGGGAAGAAGAGAGAGAAGGAAGGGAAGGAGAAGGAAGGAAGGGAGGGAGAAAGAAGGAAAGGAGAGAGAAGGAAAAGAAGAGGAAAGGGAGGAAGAGGGAGGGAGGAAGAAGGAAGGGATGGGGAGGGAGAGAAGGAAGGACGAGAGGAAGAGAAAGGAAGGGGAAGGAGGGTGGAGAGGGAGTGTGGGGGGAAGGGGAGGGGAGAGGAAGGGGGAGACACTTTGTTGCCGAGGATGTTATGTAGTGTGAAGTGTTAAAGGGGGATAGGGTGAAAGAGAGAAGGGGGATGGGGGAACATGGAGAAGGGGAAGGAGGGAAGAGGAGAGGGAAGATGGGAGAATGGGAGAAGAGAGACGTGATGGATGAAAGAGGGGGAAAAGGGGGAAGAGAGACAAGGGGATGGAGAGATATAGAGAGGGGGAATGAAGGGAAGAGGAGGGAAAGAGAGAGGGGAATTGGGAGAATGAGGGAGGGTAAAAGAGAGGGGAGGATAGACGGGGAGATGGAGTGAAATAGCGAAGGGGGTGGGGAGAATAGGAGAGAGCGGAGGTGGAGTGCGAGAGGTAGGGAGTGATAGGAATTGGGAGGGAAAGTGACAGGTGTAAAGTGAGATAGGTGAGAGAGAGAAAAGGAAGGAGGAAGAGAAAGAGAGAGAAGAGAGAGGGGCGGGGAGAGGAGAGAGAGAGAGAGAGAGGATTGAGAGAGAGAGGAGAGAGAGAGGAGAAGAGAGAGAGAGAGACAGAGAGAGAGAGAGAGAGAGAGGGGGGGGGGAAGGAGGGAGAGAGAGAAAGCACACATAAAATTAAAAAGATATAAAACAAATAAATAAATAAAGATGAGAAATAAAAAAGCAAAAGAGATAAGTAATTCTACACACGCCATACAAGAATAAAAAAAAAGAAAAAAAAATAGAAAATAAAAACATTATCATTATCATCATTATGTGGTGTGTATATGTTAATATAATATATATATATATATAATATATATAGATTATGTATATGTGTGTGTGTGTGTGTGTGTGTGTGTATATGTGTGTGTGTGTGTGTGTGTGTGTGTGTGGTGTGTGTGTGTGTGTGTGTGTGTGTGTGTGTGTGTGTCGTGTTTCATCATCATTATTATCAATTATCGTACAGGACCCGTAATCCATCACTGCATATCAATAAGAGAGAGATAAAGAGAGGGAGAGAGACAGATGTGGTATAATTATATACTGTGCGGAACAGTATATACAGCGAAAGAGGAGAGAGAGAAATAGAGGTGTAAATGTTATAGATAGATAGATAGTGAGAGAGAGATAGAGGAGGGAGAGGCGGGACGCGAAATGAAATAGAGGAGGGGCGGGAGAACACGAGAGATTACGAACCGAGCGGAGAGGTACGAGAGAGAGCTCGAGAGAGAGAGAGTCGTAGATTGGAGAGAACGTCGAGACGAGCGAAGAGAATAAGAAGAGCAGTGCAGAGGATTTGAGAGAGAGAGAATGGAGAGAGATAGAAGAATAGAGTAGGATAGTATTAGTATAGCACTTGATTGAGAGAAGAGAGATTGAGAATGGAGTCACGAGACGATGAGAGAGAGGGACGAGACAGGATGTACGTATGTATTATTGATGAGAGAGAGAAAGAGAGGATGAGAGAGGCAGAGAGTGGAAGAGGCAGTGTGAGAGAGAGAGAAGAGAGAGAGTAGAGAGAGATGAGAGAGAGAGACTGATGATTTGATGAGAGAGAGAGAATGAGAGAGAGAGAGAAGAGACGGAGATGATGAGAGAGAGAGAGAGAACGAGAAGAGACGAGAAGAAAAAGAAGAGAGAGATTGAGGAGAGAGAGAGAGAGAGAGAGAAGAGAGAGAGAGAGAGGACAACCGAAGACAGACAGAGCAGAGACGTATTATTCGAAGAGAAGAGAGAGCCGATAAGAGAGCCCCGAGAGAATGAAATAGATGTGTAAATAAACGATAGATAGTAATAGAATAGTGTGAGGAGAATCGAGCGTAAAGACCAGAAGTGTGAGGCGAGAATAGGACAGATAGAGCAGAGAGAGAAGACCGATCACGACCAGAAGACAAGAGATAGAACCAACAAGGACAGGACAGAAAGAACGAGAAAGAGAAGATTTTCTATTTTTCCTCTTTTCTTTTCTTCTATACTTTACTTTGCGATTTAGTGAGAGCAGCTCGAAAGGTATGATCCATCATCTACCCTATTAATCTTCCTCCATGTTCACTGAGTCAATTCCATCCAGTACACTAACCGATCTCCCCCTCCTCCTACCTCCTCACTCCTCTCACCCACCCCTACCCCTCTTCATCCTCCTACCTCCTTCCCACCTAACCGTCTCCTCTTCCTCCTCCTCCTCTCCTCTCCCTCCTTCTCCTCCCTCCTTCTTCCTCTCTCCTCCTCCTCTTCTCCCTACCCCTCTTCCTCCCTCCCTCTTCCTCCACCTTCCCCCGACCCCTCTCCCCTCCCCCTGCCTCCTCCACCCTTCCCCACCCTTCTCCCCCCGCTCTATCCCTCCTCCCTTTCCTCGCCCCTCCCAACCCCTCACCCACCCTCCCAACCCTCTCCTCCCTTCTCCATTCCCCTCTCCCCTTCCCCCATTCTTCTCCTTCCTCTCCTCCTCCAACTCCTCCTTCCCCTCCTCCTACCTCCTCCATCCCTCCCCCCCCATCCAGATGAAGGAGGGATACCGCCACCCTCCCAAACATGTCAGAACATGTCTTAGTGGATCAGACGTGGATTTCCTCAGTGGAGCGTGAACACACACGGATGACTGGGGTGTCCATTTGGAAATTTTCTATCTCGCGTGTTGATTGGGTCCGGGTGATTTTGCTTTGGCGGTGTGTGGAGGGGGGTGTGTGTTGTGTGTTTTTTGGTGTGTGTGGTGTTGGGTGTTTGTGGCGGTGTGTGGAGGTGTGTGTGCGTGTGTTTATTGTGTGTGTTTGTGTGTGTCTGTTGTGGGTGTGTGGCGTGTGTGGTGTGTTTATTGTTGTGTGTTTATTTGTGTGTTTTGGTGTGTGTCTTGTGGGTGTGTGGTTATTGTGTGTTTGTGGCTGTGTGTGTGTGTGTTTTTATTTGTGTGTGTGGTTGTTGTGTGTTTGTGGCTGTGTTTTTGTGTTGTTTATTTGTGCGTTGGTGGTTATTGTGTGTTTGTGCTGTGGTGTGGGTGTGTGTTTATTGGGTGTTTGTGTGTGTCTGTTGTGGGTGTGTGGTTATTGTGTGTTTGTGGCTGTGTGTGGGTGTGTTTATGGTGTGTGTGTTTATTGGGTGTGTTTGTGGATGTGTGTGTGTGTGTTTATTGTGTGTGTGTTTATTGTGTGTTTGTGTGTGTCTGTTGTGGGTTGTGTGTTTATTGTGTGTTTGTGGCTGCTGTTGGGTGTGTTTATGGTGTGTGTGTTTATTGGGTGTGTTTGTGGATGTGCGTGTGTGTGTGTTTATTTTGTGTGTTTGTGTGTGTCTGTTGTGGGTGTGTGTTTATTTTGTGTATTTGTGTGTGTGTTTGTGCGCGTGTGGGTGTTTTTGTGTTTGTGGATATGCTTGTGTGTGTGTGTGTTTGTGGATGCATTTGTGTGTGTGTGTGTGTTTATGCGTGTTTGTATGTGTGTGTTGTGGATGTCTTTGTTTGTGTGTGTTGTCTGTGTCCATGCGTGTGTGTATGCATGTCAACTCTGTGTACGTATAAGTCTCTGGTATCACTCATATTCATAATTTCACGCCCGTCGGTTATATATAAATTCTCATATCCGTTTTCTTCTCTATTTCCAAAAGAAATGACACCTAACTGCCAGACACCGTTGGGTAATTTGTGATTATCTCTTAATTAATAATTCAGAAGCGATTACCTGCAAATATCTAACAATGGCGGCGAGAGACGATAAAAATAGCATTATATAAACATGTCCTCATCTTGTTTACATTCACGATCCCTATCATTCTTCCGAAGTGTTTGTCCTTCTTAAATATTCATGATGAATAATACACACATACACGAAAAGGAAAACATACACACATTAATAGAACAAGCCAATAGATACACACGAGAACGGTGTACCTACAAGAAGCGCGTGCACACAGGAAATAGATGTACACAGACTATGAGAATGTACACGCGAAAAACGTACATACACATATGTTCAGTGATAAAAAAAAACTGTTGCTACATATGTTGGATATTCTTTTCTTATCACTTTTTTACTTGTTTTGAGCTACAGACTTTATGTTATTGCTCTTTATATCACTGATTTATTATCATAAGTTTATATTCTTTATGTTTTTCATCACGCCTTTTTTATCATTTATTGTAATCTAACATCGTTTTTTTTTTCATTTTTTTCTTGTTTACCTTCACTTTTTTCTTTTTCTCTTAGTTCTAAATCATAGTTGTCTATAAAATCATAAATTACAAAAACAACAAACGATAAACAAATG
>NW_020869844.1:457076-477076 GCF_003789085.1 Penaeus vannamei | reverse complement strand
CTTTTTATCAATTTACTCTTTATTCCCTCTTTCGTCAGAGGAAAAAGAAATACCATAGAGCAATATCCTCGACAAAAGAGACAATGGAAAACTTCGGAATTTTTAACTCCGTGATTTTTTTTTCTTTTTTTTTTTTTTTTTTTGTTTTGTTCAATTTCTCTTTTCTTTCATCTCTCTTTTTATTCTTTGTTTTGCGTGTGGCGCGCTTTTGTTACCGATGCTTTCGCTTTTATTACTAAGCCAGTGAAAACTTTGGCGCGTTTGTGTGAAATGTTATTTTGAGCATAGACGGAATTTCGTCTTTCAAATAATATATTATCTGTTTTTCTTGTTTTTTCTTATTTTATCTGTTTTCTCTCTTTTATCTTATTTTATCTGTTTTCTCTTTTTTATCTGTTTTTTTCTTATTTTGTCTCTTTTCTCCTCTTTTTTCTTATTTTATCTTTTCTCCTCTTTTTTCTAATTTTATCTGTTTTCTCTGTTTTTTCTTATTTTATCTGTTTTCTCTTTTTTTCTTTTTATCTTTTTCTTTTTTTCTTATTTTATCTGTTTTTCTCTTTTTTTCTTATTTTATCTGCTTTTCCTCTTTCTCTTATCAACTGAGATATTTTCTTTTAATTAGTTGTTTTATTCTGCTGTTGTCTGTTTTTTTTCTCTCTTCTTCTTTTTCATCACTGATTAATGCAATAATTCAGTATCATGTGAGTAATTAATGTACTTCCAATGAAGATGAAGAAATGGAGAGAGAGAAGAAGATAGAGAGAGAGAGAGAGAGAGAGAGAGAGAGAGAGAGAGAGAGAGAGAGAGAGAGAGAGAGAGAGAGAGAGAGAGAGAGAGAGAGAGAGAGAGAGAGAGAGAGAGAAAGAGAAAGAGACAGCGACAGAGAGACAGACAGAGACAGAAACAAACAGACAGATGGACAGACTGAGATAGAGACAAAGACGGAGACAGACATGCAGACAGATACAACATATAGGCAGACAAGTAGACAGACAGATGTCTATCCCATCAAAAAACCCTTATGAGAATCAAAGACGAGGACAAAAGAGGTTTACATCGAATCGAACACAAGTCTTCTCCCTCTTTCTCCTTTTCTTTTTCTCACTCCTTTCTCACTTCCTTCTTTCTTTTTCTGCTTCTTCTCCTCCCCTTCCTCCCCCTCCTTCCCTTTCCTCTCGCCTCTCCCTTGCTATCCTCTCTCTCTTCTGTACTCCCCTCTCCTTTCTCCTCTCACACCTCTCTCTCCCTATCCTCCCCCATACCCTTTCCTCTTTCACCCCTCTCTCCCTATTCTTCCTTTCATCCCCCTCTCCCTATCCTGCTCCTTCTCCCCTTCCTCTCCTCTCCCCTCTCCTCTTGTCCCTCTCTTCCTACTATCTCCTATCCTCCTCCTCCTCCCCTTCCTCATCTCTCACCTCTCCTCTTGTCCCATTCTCCCTACCCACTCCTCTCACCCCTCTCTCTCTATCCTCCCCTCTCATTTCCCCTCTCTATTCCTCTCCTCTCACCCCTCTCTCTCTATCCTCCCTCTCATCTCCCTCTCTATTCCTCTCCTCTCATCCCTCTCTCCCTATCCTCCCCTCTCATCTCCCTCTCTATTCCTCCATTCCTCTCCTCTCCCCCCACCCCCTCTCCACCCCCAAGGACTTTCAGCATCATATCCCTCTCTGTTCCTCTCCTCTCATCCCTCTCTCCCTATCCTCCCCTCTCATTCTCTCTCTCTATTCCTCCATTCCTCTCCTCTTCTCTCCCTACCTCCTCTTCTCATCTCCCTCTCTATTCCTCCATTCCTCTCCTCTCTCCCCCACCCCACCCCTCCCCCCACCAAGGACTTTCAGCATCCCGGGCACACTCTCGACTCCTGATCTCAACACTTGCCTTCCCGCCTTCCCGCCTCACGCTCGGTTGGGCGCTGGGTTAATCTTTTTTTCCAATTTTCTTTTTTTTCTGAGAGGGCGCCGGCTTATTTTTTTTTTTTTTATTATTATTTTTTTGGGGGGTGTCGGGCTCTATTTCGCCTTTTAATTGATTTTACTTGCGGTGCTTTTTTCTTTTCTTTTTTTTTGTTATTATGTTGGATATGTTTTGTTTTTTTTACGTAGAACAATTGTTTGCATTTTCGATAAGTCTGTGATAACTGATGTTTTTGTTTTATAATTGCTAATATTTTCTAATGCTGCCTGTTTATGTCAAATTGTTTATTTGTTTTTTTATATTATATAACATGTTTATGTGTTTTCGATGTTGATTAATTTGCAAAGTTGGTTTAATTTTCTCTTTTTTCATCATTATCATTTTCTTTTCATTACCTCTTCCTAAAGGTATACAGCAAACTAAGCAAAGATAATGATACTGATAATAATGGTGACAAAAATAAAAAAAAATAACTGCAATAACAACAAAGAGAACAATAAACCAGGACATGTAATAAATCATATAACGTGATAAAGATAAAAATAAACACTATTTACTTACCGACAATAAACAAAAAAACAAACAAACAACCTAAATGAACACAAAAAACATATCTATCGGAAATTGGAATTAATAACTTTTTTTTTCTAACCATTAACCCCAGATAATTAATCATTAGATGAAAAATAACAACAAAACCAAAGTTTTTTTTTATACACAGCGACAACGGATTACCATGAATCAAATTGTTCACATCAAGTCTGTTCAGATGACAAATATTCATGAATAAGTTATTGGTATATATCTGGTTATTAGTTTAATACAAAATTAAAAACATATGTTAGTAAAAGAATAAATGTTTAAGCGAGAACTTGTTAACAAAATATCGTGAATTGAAACGGTTGGTGAATATGGAATGTACATGCATGCATAAGTATACATATCAATATATATATGAATATATATATATATATGTGTGTGTGTGTGTGTGTGTGTGTGTGTGTGTGTGTGTGTGTGTGTGTGTGTGTGTGTGTGTGTGTGTGTGTGTGTGTGTGTGTGTGTGTGTGTGTGTGTGTGTGTGTGTGTGTGTGTATATATATTATATAATATGTATATATTATACATACATATATATATATAATATATATATATATATATATATATATATATATATATATATATATATATATATATATATATATATATATATATACTACTACTGTATGTGTTTGTGTCTGAGTGTTTGTGTGTATGTGTGTAAACAACCACGTTTCATTTCCTCTCCCAGCCTCCTTCTCCCTCCACCCTCCCCTCCCCCCCCACTCCTTCTCCTTACTCCTCGCCCACCCCCCTCCCCTCCCCATCCCCCCCCCCTCCTCCCCTACGCCCGGCCACTATTTACCGTCCCAAAGAAGGATCCGGTCTGCCCGCAACCCCTCGAGCTCCGGTTCGGATCCCACTTCAGCCGGAGTATAAGTACCGGGGAAACAAAAGAAGGTTCGGAGGGTTTCAACATCTATAGTGGCGGGAGGTCGTGCGAGCAGAGGCGCCATTGATTCGCTCTTAATCCCGAGGTCCTTTGTTAGGAGCCATTCTGCCCTTGATGCTGTTGCACAACCCGCGTCCTCCTTCTCCTTCCTCCCCTCCTCCCTCTCTCCTCCTCCTCCTCTACTCCTCCTCCCTCGCTCCCCTCCTCCTCCTCCTCCTCCTCCTCCCCCTCCTCCTACTCTCCCCCTCCTCCTCTCCTCCCCTCCTCCTCCTACTCCTACTTCTACTTCTACGTCAATGCCTCTACGTCAACACCTCCTCCTCCTTCCTCTCCTCCTCCCTTTCGCTCTCCTCCTCCCTCCTCCTCCTCTCCTCCCCTCCTCCTCCTCCTCCTCCTCCTCCTCCCCCTCTCCTCCCTCTCCTCCTCCTCCTCCTCCTCCCTCCTCCCCCTCCTCCCCCTCCTCCCTCCTCCTCCTCCTTCCTACTCCTCCTCCTCCTCTCCTCCACCTACTCCCTACTTCTTCTACTTCTACGCAATGCCTCTTACGTCAAACACCTCCTCCTCCTTCTCCTCGTCCTCCTCCTCCTCCTCCTCCTTCTCTTCTCCTCTCCTTCTCCTCCTCCTCCTTCCTCCTCCCCCTCCCCTCCCCCTCCTCCTCCCCTCCTCCTCCCCCTCCTCCTCCCCCTCCTCCTCCCCCTCCTCCTCCCCTCCTCCTCCCCTCCCCCCCTCCTCCTCCTCCTCCTACACCTACTCCTACTTCCACTCCTACGTCAATGCCTCCTACGTCAACACCTCCTCCTCCTTTTCCTTCTCTTTCTCTTCCTAATAACAATGGTGATAATAACAATGATGATAATGATAACAATAATAATGATAATAATAATAATAATGATATGATAATAATAATAATGATAATGATAATGATAAAATAATAATAATGATAATGATAATGAATAAAATAATAATAATGATAATGATAATAATGATAATAATATAAAAGAAGAAAAAGAAGAATGAAAAGTAGAAAAGATCCTAGATCGAAGAGGAAAGGGTGAAGAATAAAGGAGGTGAAGAAGAAATAGGAAGAGGATGATGGAAAAGGAAAGATGAAAGATAAACAGAGGAAGGTAGAGATGGGATAAAGAAAAGGAGAGAAAGAGAGAGAGAAAGAGAGTGAGAGACAGAGAGAGAGAGAGAGAGAGAGAGAGAGGAGAGAGAGAGAAGAGAGAGAGAGAGAGAGAGAGAGACAGAGAGAGAGAGAGAGAGAGAGAGAGACAAGGAGAAAAAGAGAGGAGAGAGGGAGAAAAGGAGAGAGAGGGGGCAGGGAGAGAGAGCGAGAAAGAGAGAGAGAGAGAGAGAAGACAGACAGACAGACAAACAGACAGAGACAGAAAGAGAGGGGTGGCAGGGAGAGAGAAAGAGAGGAGAGAGACCGAGAAAGAGAGAGAGAGAGAAAGAGAGAGAGAGAGAGAAAGAAAGAGACAGACAGATATAACAAACAAGAAAACGAGGGACACCCTGTCCACCGTCCATAAACATACATATATATATATATATATATATATATATATATATATATATATATATATATATATATATAAATAGATAGATAAATATATATATATATATATATATATATATATATATATTATATATATATATATATATATATATATATATATATATATATAAAATAAAGGGAGAGAAATGAGAAGGAAAAGGAAAATAACAGAATGAACCCAGTCGATGCGCACCATACCCGGAGGCAGGTTTTGGAAAGTGATTTCGAGTGAGGGGCAGCCGGGCCGGGGGGAAGGGGGGGGAGGGGAGGGCAGGCGGGGGAGAGAAAGAGAGGAATAGGGAAGAAGGGAAGGAAGGGAAAAAGCGAGAGGGTGAGATAGGGGAGAGAGGGGGAGGGGAGTTGGAGAGGGGGTGGGGAAGGGAGGGGGAGGGGAGGGCAGGCGAGAGAGAGGAGATAGGGAAGGGAGAGGGAGAATAGGGGGAGAGGGTGGAGATATGGTAGGGAGGGAGGGGTAGTTGGGGGAGGGTGGGAGAGAGCAGAGTGAGAGAGAAAGAGAGAGAGGAGAGAGAGGAAGAGGACAGAGAAAAGAGAGAAGAAGGAAGAAGACAAGAGAAAGAAAGAGAACGAAAATACCAAATACAAACAAAAACACAGACAAACCAAAGCAAACACAAAAAAGCAAAACAGACAGTAAAGAGAAAAAAATAAACATGAAAAAAAACAAAAAAAAATAAATAAAATAAAAAAAAAAAGATAAGAAGAACAACTAAAGAAAGATTGGAAGTTAGGAATATATAGAGAGAGAGGAAGAGAAAGAGGAGGACGACCTCGATGCAACTATACCGAGATTGATGCAAGTTAAAAAAAAATAATAGAATCCCTTCACTCAACATCTAACACAACGACTCAGTCACTGGCGGTTGAGGGAAGAGGAAAGAGGATGAGGGGAGAAGAGAGGAGAGGGAAGAGAGAAGAGGAAAGAGGATGAGGGGAGAAGAGAGGAGAGGGAAGAGAGAAGAGGAGAGGGAAGAGAGAAGAGGAGAGGGAAGAGAGGAAGAGAGAAGAGGAGAGAAGAGAGAGAGAAGAGGAGAGGGATGAGGAAAGGAAGAGGAAAGAGGATGAAGGGGAGAAGAGAGGAGAGGGATGAGGAAAGGGGAGAGAAAGAGAAAAAGAGGAGATGAGGGATGAGGGAGAGAGAAGAGAAGAGGAAAAGAGGGATGAGGGGAGAAGAGAGGAGAGGAAGAGAGAAGAGGAAAGAGGATGAGGGGAGAAGAGAGGAGAGGGAAGAGAGAAGAGAAGGGAGAGAGAAGAGGAGAGGGAAGAGAGGAGAGAGAAGAGAGAGAGGAGAGAAGAGAGGAGAGGAGAGAAAGGGGAAGAGGAAAGAGGATGAGGGGAGAAGAGGGAGAGGGAGAGGAAAGGGGAAGAGGAAAGAGAGGAGAGGGATGAGGGGAGAGAGAAGAGGAAGAGGAGAAGAGAGAGAAGAGGAGAAGGAGAGGGAAGGAGAGAAGAGAAAGAGGATGAGGGAAAGAGAGGAGAGAAAGAGAAGGGAAAGAGGGGGATGAGGGGAGAAGAGAGGAGAGGGAAGAGAGAAGAGGAGAGGGATGAGGAAAGGGGAGAGGAAAGAGGATGAGGGGAGAAGAGAGGAGAGGATGAGGAAAGGGAAAGAGAAAAAAGAGAAGAGGAGAGGGATGAGGGGAGAAGAGGAGAGGAAAGAGGATGAGGGGAGAAGAGAGAGGAGAGGGAAGAGGAGAAGAGGAAAGAGATGAGGGGAGAGAGAGGAGAGGGGAAGAGAGAAGAGAAAGAGGATGAGGGAGAAGAGAGGAGAGGAAGAGAGAAGAGGAGAGGATGAGGAAAGGGGAAGAGGAAAGAGGATGAGGGAGAAGAGAGGAGAGGGAATGAGGAAGGGGAAGAGAATGAGAAAAGAGAGGGAGAGGAGAAGAGGAGAGGAAAGGATGAGAGAAGAGAGAAGAGAGAGAAGAGAAGAGAGAAGAGAGAGAGGAAAGAGGATGAGGGAGAAGAGAGGAGAGGGAAGAGAGAAGAGGAAAGAGGAGAGGGGAGAAGAGAGGAGAGGGGAAGAGATGAGAGGAATGAGGAAAAGGAAGAGAAAAAAAGAGAAGAGGAGGGATGAGGGGAGCAAGAGGAGAGAGAGAAGAGGGATGAGGAGAAAGGAGGAGAGAGGAAAGGGAGAGAGAAGAGGAGAGGGATGAGGAAAGGGGAAGAGAGAAGAGGAAAGAGGATGAGGGAGAAGAGAGAGGGAAGAGAGGAGAGAGGAGAGAGAAGAGGAGAGGGATGAGGAAGGGAAGAGAGAGAAGGAGAGAAGGGGAAAGGAGAAGAGGGAGAGGAAGAGAGAGAAAAGAGGAGAGGGAAGGAGAAGAGGAAGAGATGAGGGGAACGAGAGGAGGGAGAAGGAAAGGAAAGAGGAGAGGGAAGAGGAGAGAAGAGAGAAGAGGAGAGGGATGAGGAAAGAGGCTGAGGGGAGGGAAGAGAGAAGAGGAGAGAGGATGAGAGAAAATGAAGAGAGAAGAAGAAAGAGGAAAGAGAGAGAGAGGAGAAAGAGAAAGGGAGACAGAAAAGGAGAAAGAAAGAGGGAATGGAAAAAAGACAGAAAAAAGACAGGGAGAAAGAGAGAAACCCAGACAGACAAAAGTCAACAACCAAACAGGACAATCTTTAAAAAATATATACATATATTTGACAAAAAAAAAGTGAAAATAAAATCCTTCCCACAGACAGGTCATTGCCTAATACGGTCAGTGGGCGTAAGTGGGCGTTTAATGCCTCTCTCTCCCTCTCTGTTTGTCTATCTGTCTGTCTGTGTGTCTGTGTCTGTCTGTCTGTCTGTGTCTGTGTGTGTGTGTGTGTCTGTGTGTGTGTGTGTGTGTGTGGGTGTGTGTGTTGTGTGTGTGTGTGTGTGTGTGTGTGTGTGTGTGTGTGTGTGTGTGTGTGTGTGTGTGTGTTGTGTGTGGTGTGTGTGTTTGTCTGTCTGTGTCTGTCTGTCTGTCTGTCTTCTCTGTCTCTCTCTCTCTCTCTCTCTCTCTCTCTCTCTCTCTCTCTCTTCTCTCTCTCTCTCTCTCTCTCTCTCTCTCTCTCTCTCTCTCTCTCTCTCTCCCTCATAAGGTTACGATAAAAATAACAATGATAATAGCAATAAATGAGAAAAAATAATTGCACAATAATGTAAATGGTAACAGATGGAAATAAATGAAACTTTTACGATAAACGTTTCTTACCTAACGTTTCTTCTTCTTCATACCAAACAAACGTTTTTTTTATTATTTCTATTGATATATTGATTATACCAAACATTCTTTTTTTTTCTTTATCATACCAAGCATTCTTTTTGTACACCAAACAAATGATTTTGTCTTCGTTAGTTTGTATGTCATCGCCAATAAACGTTTCTATTTTTTCATACAAAAAACGCTTTTTGTTTATTTCCTTCTCTATCTCGCCGAACAAAGCGTTTCATATTTTTCATATCAAGCGAAACTTTTTTCTTTGGTAGAACAAACAAATGTTTTTTTGTAGTTCGTACCAAATGTTTTTTTCTGTTTTTTTTTTCTTTATCATACCAAATGAACGTTTTTACTTTACCATACCAATTAATCGTTTCTACTATATCGTACCAAATAAATCTTTCTACTTCGTCATACCAAATAAACGTTTCTACTTTGCAATGCCAAATAAACGTTTCTAATTTACAATACCAAATAAACGTTTCTACTTAACCATACCCAAAAATCGTTTCTGCTTTATCATACCCAAACAAACGTTTCTAAACACAAACAAACGTTTCTACTTTACAATGCCAAATAAACGTTTCCACTTTATCACACCCAAACAAACGTTTTCATACACCTATCTTTTTGCTCGCTTGCTTGTCTTTAACCTCCTCTCTTCAACAACCACACAAAAAAACAAACATTTATTATCACAAACCCCCTTGCTTATGTTCAACCTTCCTTAACAACCACACAAAAAACAAACATCAATTATCACAAACCCCTTGTTTATGTTCAACCTTTCCTTAACAACCACACAAAAAAACAAACATCAATTATCACAAACCCCTTGTTTATGTTCAACCTTTCCTTCACAACCACACAAAAAACAAACATTTATTATCACAAACCCCTTACGTCCCAATACCTCAACACCATCCCTGCAATAACGTCACTTACCACGCGCGTCTTTGCACCATTGCAGCCGGTTGCATGCGAGGAAGTAATGATTAAGACCGGGTCATCAACACAGCTGGGCTTAACACGGGTTAAATTGGGTCAAACCCCTTCAAAAGGCTCGGCTAATGACTCACTAAGCGAAGTTATCCGGAAGATTTGACTTTTTTTTATATATTAGGCCGGTTTGTTAGAATTTTTTGGAGGTCGAGTGATTGTTTATATATACGGAGAGGTATGTATGTATGTATTTAATAGATATATATTTTTTCCTATCCATTTTCGTTAGATATACATGTCTAGGATTTAATTTTGGAGGTCGAGTGAATGTTATATATATACGGATTAGGTATATGGAAAATGAATGCATATCTGTCTGTCTGTCTGATAGATATATTTTTTTCTATCCATCTATCCGTTAGATATACATGTCTAGATTATTTTGGAGGTCGAGTGAATGTTTATATATACGGAGAGGTATGTATACGGAAATGAATGCATATCTGTCTGTCTGTCTGTAGTCTGATAGGATATTTATCTATATCCATTCTATCCGGTATAATATACATGTCTAGATTTATAGATATGTTTATATTTCCGTTTATGTGCATGCTGAATGCCGTATAATGGAAATTTTTTGGGTCGAGCCTCGCACTATTTTAACAAACCGGCCGATCGTGTTATGTTGTATTATTTCCCCCTTTCCTTTTTCCTTTCTTTCTTTAATTCTTATTTTCTTTCTTTTTTTCAGTTTTTCTTTTTTTCTTTCTTTTTTTCTTTCTTTTTCTTCAGTTTCTTTCTTCTTTCTTCAGTCTTTTCTTTTCTTCATTTTCTTTTTTTTCTTCTCTTTTTCATTTCTTTTTTATTTTCTTTCCTTTCTTCCTTTCTTTTCCTTTTTCTCCTTTATTTTCTATTTCTTCTTCTTCTTGTTTTTTTATTGCTTCGTGGATTGTTTTTTGTGATTAATTTATTATTAATTGGTATGGAGTGAGGTTTTGTCTTTTGTTTTTTGTATATTGATATTGTTTTTGTTTTGTGGGGGGGGAGGGGAGGCCCAATGGATATACATGAGCATAAACACGCACACACATACACACATGCACAAACAAACAAATAAAAAATAAGTACACAAACATACAAATGCAAACAAATAAAAAACACACAACCAAACAAAATAAAAAATAACAAAAAATACACATCCAAAATAAACAAAATAAAAAACAAAAAAAACACAAAACACATAAATACAAACAAATAAATAAAAACACGCACAAACAAACAAATAGAAAAAAACATACACAAAACAAAACAAACAACAACACACACACACACACGAACACACAAACAAAAGAACACACACACACGCACGCAAACAAACACACACCAAACCCAATACACAAACAGAGAGACAAATTACATCGAATAAAAGCAGTTAAACTTTTTGTCCCAACTTCCTTCGGCGGCAAATCCTAAACAAACTCCTTTTTGGTCGAAAAGGAATGACAAATTTGCACACCGAATGGAAATGTCAGTGGGACAGCGTGTTAGATCGAGGACGGATAATTTATCGTTTTCTCTCTCTCTGAATTTATCGTACACTCTCGTTTTTTTCTCTCTTCTCTCTATTTCATTCTCGTTTTTCTTTTCCTCTTTCTCTTTCTCTTTCTTCTCTTTTTCTCTTCTCTTTCTTTACTCTCTATCTCTCTCTCTTCCTTTCTTCTTTCTCTCTCTCTCTCCTCTCTTGTTTCTTTTCTCTTCTTCTTCTTCTTCTTTTCTCTCTCTCTCTCTTCTCTCTCTCTCTCTCTCTCTCTCTCTCTCTCTCTCTCTCTCTCTCTCTCTCTCTCTCTCTCTCTCTCTCTCTCTCTCTCTCTCTCTCTCTCTCTCTCTCTCTCTCTCTCTCTCTCCGTCTCTCCTAAGAGCTATCAGAGCAAACTAAACAGTAATGATAATATTAACAATAGCAGGAAGTTTTGATAATGATGATTATGATAATAACATAATGATAATTATAATAACATAACGATAATAATAATAACATGATAATAACAATAATAGGGATGATAATAATGATATTAGCATAACAATAATAAGCATAATAATGATAAGGATGATAATATCTATCATTATAAAGCAAAAGAAGATGGTAATGATGATGATGAACAAGAACAAGAATCAAGAAAATAATACAAAAAGGAAAAAAAAAGAAGAAAAAAGGACAACACGGAAAATACAAGAACAAGATCAAAACGACACCCCTCTACCCCCACACCCCCACCCACACCCCCAGCCCACTCCCACCCGGGCTCGGTGCCACTGCTGTCCGATAAAGCAATAGCGACCCATGGCTAGCGGCGATTCCGGTATTGGCACTCTCGCCCATGACGGATGCGTGCCAGGGAGTGCCACGGATAAAGAGGCCTTGTGAGGGGGGGGTAGATGCAGGAATGGGGGGAGGGAGGGAGGGGTAGATAGAGGGAAGGGGGGGAGGGATGGAAGGAAAGGAGGGAGGGGTAGATGGAAGGAAGGGGGTAGGGGGGAAGGGGAAGGGAATGGGGGGGAAGTGGTAGATGGAGGAATGGGGGGAGGGGGGAGGGAGGGGATGGGGGAGAGGGGGGGTAGATGGAGGGAAGGGGGAGGGAGGGGGGAAGGAGGGGGTAGATGGGGGGGAATGGGGGAAGGGGGAAGGGGTAGATGAGGGGTAGTGGGGGGAAGGGATAGGAGAGGGGAAGAGGGGAGGGGTGGGGATAGTCGGAGGGTGAAGGGGGGGGGGGTAAGGGGACATCGTGGGGTTACCGTGTGGTAAAAAGTAAAGTAGAAAGGTAAAAAAAAAAACGAAGAAATAGAGAAATGAACAAAAAAATGAGGATAATGAGGGGTAGGGCGTGTAAAAGAGAGGTGGCAACAAGGGATCATGAGTGTAAATAATGTCAAAATCTTAAAACTTTTCCCTCGTTCTACAAGATGAACAAATTAAAACGTCTTAAAATAAAAATTGATAAGTATGTAAATCTCTCCTAAACAGAATAAAAACAAAACAAAAAATCACCGGAAACATAATATGAATATTGATATTACTGCTTGTACTACTATTAATATAAACATTATTTCACATGATAATGACAATAATGATAATAACAATAATGGTAATAGTTTAATAACAATAATGATAAAATGATGCTGCTGATGATAATATGATAATAATGATTATGATAAGGACAATGAAATAATAATGTTGATAGGACATAACAATAATCAAAACAATTAATAATAACAATACCAAAAAAAAAATACAACACCAACAACAAGAACACCAATAACAACGAAAATACATACATACAACAACAACAACAATTCACAACCAAACAAACAAAGACAAAGCAAACCTTCAATAACAACAACGAAAATACATACACACAACAACAAACAATTCACAACCAACCAAACAAACAAAGACGAAGCAACCTTCAATAACAACAACGAAAATACATACAACAACAACAACAACAATTCACACAAGACCAACAAACAAACAAAGAACAAGCCAAACCTTCAATAACAACACAACGAGAAATACATTACATAACATACAACAACAACAACAATTCACAACCAAACAAACAAACAAAGACGAAAGCAAACCTTCACAATAACAACAAACGAAAATACATACACAACAACCAACAACAATTCACAACCAAACAAACCCAAGCAAAAACACAATACATACAACAACAAAACAACCAGAACAAACAACAAAAAAAGAAAAAGCAACACAACAACAACAAACATTTACACGACCAAACAAACAAACAAAGGACGAAAAGCAACCTTCAATTAACAACAACGCGAACATACAAAACAACAACAAAATTCACAACCCAAACAAACAAACAAAGACGAAGCAACCTTCAATAACAACAAGAAAATACAACATGAAAGGAGAAAAAAGACAACAACAACAACAACATAACCAACAAGCAATCCAAACAACAACAACAATTCAACCCACAACAACACAATTCACAACCAAGACAAATGACAAGCAACACAACAACAACAACAATTCACAACCAAACAAACAAACAAAGACGAAAGCAACCTTCACCAGCGCGCCTATCAACCAGGGTTCAGAAGCGACACGGAAATGCTCGCGCCCTTCAAGTCAAGGAATTTGAGGTCGATACTGTTTACCGTTAACAGTGTGGGTCGAGCGGGACGCGGATTTGTGTGGTGACGCCTTTTTTTTTCTGTTTTTTTCTGTTTTTTTTCTGTTTTTTTTTCTTTTTTTTCTGTTTTTTTTTTTCAATTTATACTGTTGTTGTATTCGTTTGTTGGTGTTGGTGTTGGTGTTGTTGTTGTTGTTGTTGTTGTTTGAGGTCGATACTGTTTACCGTTAACAGTGTGGGTCGAGCGGGACGCGGATTTGTGTGGTGATGGTCGCGCCTGTTTTTTTCTGTTTTTTTTTTCTGGTTTTTTTCTGTTTTTTTCATTTATTAACTGTTGTTGGTTTGTTGTTGTTGTTGTTGTTGTTTGAGGTCGATACTGTTTACCGTTAACAGTGCGGGTCGAGCGGGACGCGGATTTGTGTGGTGACGCCTGTTTTTCTGTTTTTTTTTTTTTTTTTTTTTTTTTTTCATTTATACTGTTGTTGGTATTGTTGTTGTTGTTGTTGTTGTTGTTTGAGGTCGATACTGTTTTACCGTTACAGTGCGGGTCGAGCGGGACGCGGATTTGTGGTGGTGACGCCTGTTTTTTTTTTCTGTTTTTTTCTGTATTTTTTTTTTTTTTTTTATTATTACTGTTGTTGGTATTGTTGTGGTGGTGTTGGTGTTGGTGTTGGGTGGTGGTGGTGGTGGTGTGGGTGGTGTGTTTGTGTGTTGTTTGTTTGTTGTTGTGTGGTGGTGGTGTGGTGGTGGTGGGTGGTGGTGGTGGTGTTGTTGTTGTTGTTGTGTTGTTGTTGTTGTTGTTGGTGGTGGTGGTGTGTGTGTGTGTGTGTGTGTGTTGTGTGTGTGTGTGTGTGTGTGTGTGGTGTGTTTTGAGTGTGTGTGTGTGTGTGTGTGTGTGTGTGTGTGTGTGTGTGTGTGTGTGTGTGTGTGTGCGTGTGTGTGTGTGTGTGGTGTGTGTGCGTGTGTGTGTGGTGTGGTGTGTGTGTGTGTGGTGTGTGGTGTGTGTGTGTGTGGTGTGTGTGGTGTGTGTGTGTGTGTGTGTGTTGTGTGTGTGTGTGTGTGTGTGTGTGTGTGTGTGTGTGTGTGTGTGTGTGTGTGTGTGTGTGTGTGTTGTGTGTGTGTGTGTTCGTTCACATTCTTCAAAGCTAGGACTATTAAAGCGAAAACATATTAATCTTCACTTTCTTCCATCAACGCAATGATGATGAACGCACTCGAAGTCCCCACGATTCTTTAATAATAATAATAATAATAATAAGGAAGAAGAAGAATAATAATAATTAAAAATAATAATAATAATCAATAATAATAATAATAATAATAACAATAATAATAATAATAATAATTTACTCACGATTAATTCAAAATTAGAGTACTAGATAGAACATGTTTTTTTTTAAGACTCAAATATGTCTATCAAAAGATCTACAAAAGATGCGAAGTAAATATAAATAAAGGAATAAATAAATAAACAACTGACTTGATAAACTGAAAATAATCGTACTTTATAGATTCACCACGCTTTGGGAAGCGCAGACACAAAATGAAACGATACTTTTTGAATTCTCACGTTCTTTAAACCAGAACCACTAAAAATAAACCAGATTTCAACCCTCACGTTCTTCTAGGACACTAAAAATAAAACCAGATTTCAACCTCAGAATCTTCTAGGACACTAAAATAAACCAGGACCACTAAAAAATTTCAACCCTCACGTTCTTCTAGGAACCCTAAAAAATAAACCAGATTTTCAACCCTGCACGTTTTCTTTCTAGGACCACTAAAAATAAACCAGATTTCAACCTCACGTTCTTCTAGGACCACTAAAAATAAACCAGATTTCAAACCCTCAACGTTCTTCTAGGACCACTTAAAAATAAACCAGATTTCAAACCCTTCACGTTCTTCTAGGCACCACTAAAATAAACCAGATTTCAACCCTCCACGATCTTCTAGGACCACTAAAAATAAACCGAATTTAGAAACTTCTCACAAAAATAAACCAGATTTCAACCCTCAACGTTCTTCTAGGACTACTAAAACATAACCAGATTTCAACCCTCACGTATCTTCTAGGACCACTAAAAATAAACCAGATTTCAAACCCTCAACGTTTTTTCAAGGACCACTAAAAATAAACCAGATTTCAACCCTCACGTTCTTCTAGGACCACTAAAAATAAACCAGATTGTCAAACCCTCACGTTCTTCTAGGACCACTATAAAAGATAAACTCAGATGTTTCACCCTCACGAATCTTTTCTAGGACCACTAAAAATAAAAATCCAACCCTCAGATCTTCTTTAAAACCAGATTTCAACCCTCACGCTCTTCTAGGACACACTGAAATAAACGCAGATTTCAAAACCCTCACGTTCTTTCTAGGACCACTAAAATAAACCAGATTTCAACCCTTTCACGTTCTTCCGAAGCAATAACACTAAAAATAAACGCACTCTTGAATTCTCACGTTCTTCGCACCCATCTGAACAGACCTTGAAAAATTCAACCAGATTTCAGTCCTCACGTTCTTCTAAACATAGACACAAATAAACCAGATTCTCAACCCGAACATATGCTATAGGCCAGAATCCACCCATGAACGCCTCCGTTCTTCGAAGCCACAGACGAAGGGACAAAAATGAACGCACTTTGAAATTCTCACGTTCTTCACACCATTGACACCACCAAAAATCCCAGATTTCAGTCCTCACGTTCTTCCAAACATAGACACAAAATTGAACGCATTCTCATTCACCGAAATATCTATACCAAAATCCCACCAATGAACCCTCACGTCTTCGAAGCGCAGACACAAAATGAACGCACTTTGAATTCTCACGTTCTTCACACCATTGACACCAAAAATAAACCAGTTTTCAGTCCTCACGTTCTTCAAAACATAGACACAAAATGAAACGTTTTTCATTACCAAAATTCTATACCAGAATCCCACCAATGAACCCTCACGTTCTTCGAAGCGCAGACACAAAATGAACGCATTTCAAATTCTCACGTTCTTCACACCATTGACACCAAAAATAAACCAGTTTTCAGTCCTCACGTTCTTCAAAACATTGACACAAAATGAACGCGTTTCCATTTACCAAAATATCTAAACCCAAATCCAAAATGAACGCACTTTACATTCCCACGTTCTTCAAACCATTTACGCCCAAAAACTAAACCAGATTTCAACCCACACGTTCTTCAAAACTGACGACACAAAATGAACAATAGGCAATAAATAACAACGAACACATATTCCGGACTTTCCCGCTGATCAAACCATGCACACATAAAATGAACGCACGCATTGTTCAGGTTGTACCATGTATTGATCCTTCACACACAGATGTCTATTATTCAAGGATTCAATTATACATTCGTTTTACAGAGATCAATAAAGAGCGGCCGGTCACAGCTGTTAAAATCAACACGACAGTCCATTTTCTTCGCTACTACATGAGAGGGGTGTCTAATGTAAATATTTTTTATTGTTGTTGTGTTTCTACTGCATATTTATGTTTATATCTCCCATCTCTAAAGCTGTCTGTGTTGCTGTGTATCTATTGTATCTATCTATACGTCTATGGTTGTGTATGGATCTATTTCTCTGTCTGTTTTGCTATATATATTTTTATCGAGTTTATCTATCTGTTTCTTTACTAAATAATGTATGTTTTAACCTTTTCTTAACCTATATGTGGCCTTCCATAATTATAGATAATAGTTTAATTTAGTTTTGAGTTATTTTGAATATTCTCTCTCTCTCTCTCTCTCTCTCTTCTCCTCCCCTTCTCTCTGTCTGTCTGTCTCTCTCTCTCTTTATCTATCTATATACTATTATCTATCTATCTGTAACTCTATCTCTATCTATATATCTATCTATCTCTATCTATATATCTATCTATCTCTATCTCTATCTATCTATTCTATCTATCTCTTTTTTTTCACAGATTCAGGATACCGAAACGACTAAAACGCCCCCCCCCCTCCTCCCTCCTCCTCCCCTCCACCTCCTCCCCCTCCCCCCCTCCTCCTCCTTCTCCCCCCCCCTCCTCCTCCTTCTCACCCCCCTCTCCTCCTTCTCACCCCCCCCCCCTCCTCCTTCTCACCCCCCCTCCTCCTCCTCCTTCTCACCCCCCTCCTCCTCCTCCTTCTCACTCCCCCCCCCCCCCCGGAGTCCTGAAGCCCAATCCTGAAGCTCGGTAAAGGAAGCACTTTGGAAACCTCTGACGGATCCCTGAAGCGGCCCTCATCACTCAGGCAATTGGGCTGAGGAGACCTTGCAATTGCATGCAACTTAGCTTCCATTTCCTCTCTATTCCTCTCTTTCCGTCCTCTGTTTCTTGGATTTTCGCCTTCTTCCTTCCTTCCATGACTATTTTTTCTCAATATTTCCTATTATATCTTTCCTTGGCGTCTTTACCTCTTCAATTGTGATCTTCGCATTTCATTCTTATCTCTTTTTTAAATTCCTCGTTCCTCGTTTTTCTTATTTCTCATTTTCGTCTTATTCTCATTGCTTTCTTATTCCCTTCCTTTATCTGTGTTCTTATTTTGCTTCCTGAACTTAATCATAGTTATCCTCATCTCTCTTCATCTCCCTATCTTCTTCCTCCCTCCATCTCCCTCTCTTCCCACCCTCTCTCCCTATCCTCCTACCCACTCCAACTCCCTCTCTTCCACCCTCTCTCCCTATCCTCCTACCCACTCCAACTCCCTCTCCTCACTCTATTCACTCCTCCCACTCCACCTGCAACCCAATCCTGAAATCCATATTACTCCTCCAATCTCCCTCCCTTTCCCCCACTCCTCCTACACTCCCACAATCACCCCCCCCCCCCTCCCCACACTCCTCCCACACTTCCCCCATTCCTCCCACACTCCTCCCACACTCCTCCCACCTTCCCCGTCACCTCCCCCCTCCCCTCCCGACACCAGTCCACCCCCCCCACTCCTCATCTACCCCATTACCCCCACTCCCTTATCCTATCCCCCCTCCCTCCTCCTACCCTTTTTATCAGATATGCAACTCCTATTTCTTAAGGTCAATGAACTTGCAAGGGATAAAATGAGATTAAATAACAATGATATGAACATTTTACGATATAAGAGTTTTTATATTATTTTATTCCAGATGTTCTCTCTTGTTCTATTCTCTGGGTGTTTGTTCTCGCTGTTCTTCCTCGGTCATTTATCTCGGTTTTCTCTTTCTCATCAATTTATCTCGGTGTTCTCTTTCTCGTTAATTTATCTTGGTGTTCTCTTTCTCGTTAATTTATCTTGGTGTTCTATTTCTCGTTCATTTCTCTTGGTTTTCTCTCTCTCACTGCTTTCTTTTGGTGTTTTTTAGACAGCTCATTTTTCTTGGTTTTCTCTCTCTCACTGCTTTCTTTTGATGTCCTTTATATCGTTCATTTCTCTTGGTTTTCTTTCTCTCTCTCTCTGTCTCTCTCTCTCTCTCTGTCAGTCTGTGTCTGTCTCTGTCTCTCTGTCTCTCTGTCTCTCTCTCTCTCTCTCTCTCTCTCTCTCTCTCTCTCTCTCTCTCTCTCTCTCTCTCTCTCTCTCTCTTCTCTCTCTCTCTCTCTCTCTCTCTCTCTCTCTCTCTTTTATTATAGCTTTCTTTCGCTTGGATCTACGCAAGACAAAGCAATGGATTCAGTTTCGCGAATTTCAAGATGAGAGATAAGGAGTTCGCGAATGTTAAGATGAAGGAGTTTCGCGAATGTTAAGATGAGAGATAAGGAGTTTCGCGAATGTTAAGATGAGAGATAAGGAGTTTCGCGAATTTTACGGAGATAGATAGGGATCTTTCGCTCATTTTAAGGAGATAGATAAAAAGTTTTAGACAGGGATCTTTCGCTAATCTTAAGGAGATAGACAGGGATTTTCGCGAATTTTAAGATAGATAAAAAGTTTTAAGGAGATAGACAGGATCTTTCGCTAATTTTAAAGAGATAGACAGGGATTTTCGCGAATTTTACGGAGATAGATAAAAAGTTTTAAAGGGATAGACAGGGATTTTTCGCTAATTTTAAGGAGATAGACAGGGATCTTTCGCTAATCTTAAGGAGATAGACAGGAATTTTCGCGAATTTTAAGAATATCGATAAGGAGTTTCGCGAATTTTAAGGAGATATATAAAGTTTCGCGAATTTTAAGGAGACAGATAAAGTTTCGCGAATTTTAAGATATATAAAGTTTCGCGAATTTTAAGGAGATAGATAAGAAGTTTAGTGAATTACAAGAAGCCATTTTTGCGAGTTTCGTGAGATCGTCAAGTAAAGATATTTTGTGCGAAAAAAAAGTCCGTTTCGTTGCTATATCTTGAGATTTTTTTGTCTTTGTCTATTCACTCATTTTCTTTTTTTTTTTCTTTTTTTTCTATCGACGTCTTGAGATTTTTTTTTTTTTTTTTTGTCTATTCATTCATTTTCTTCTTTTTCTTTTTTTTTCGTTGGATTTAGGGAAAGGGTTTATACTTGGCGATATGTATCCTTTGAAAAATACATAAGCCTACTTTTGAAAATACATATATTGTCGTTTCCAAAGGACCTTATATTGTATGTGCCGCATAAACACACAGATATACCAACACATATAAACATAAATAAACAGGTAAACATATAAATAGATATACCAACACATAGAAGATGTCAAGGAAAAAACATGTAAAGACAAAAAAATGTAACGACAAAAAAAAACAAGAAAAGACAAAAAAAAAAA
>NW_020869844.1:423023-445523 GCF_003789085.1 Penaeus vannamei | reverse complement strand
AAAACGAAAGACGACCTCGGAAACGACCTGCTCCGTCCGTTGCAGGTCTATCGAACGTGAGCAGCGCCAGTTCGAGCAGCGGAGGGTCGTACCGCAGCCTGGGTCGTGGCAAGCTGGGGTCGTCCTCCTCCTGTACTCCAACAAACGACTCCCTCAGTCCAAGAAGGTAAGGCAGAGGGTAAGTACATTTCCCAATTCATTTTCTTTCATTTTCTTTTTTTTTCTTTTTATCTTTCTGATTTTTTTCTTTGTTTTCTTTTTTCTTTTCTTTTATATTTTTTTTTTTCTTCTTTTTCTGGTTTCTTTTCTTTCTTTTTCTGTTTCTTTTTTTTTCTTTTCTTTGTGTTTTCTGTCTTTTTTTCTCGTCTTGTTTTTGTTTGTCTTCTTTTCTATTCGCTGCATTTCGTTTTTCTTTCTTTCTTTCTTTTTTCTTTCTGATATCTTGTGCTGTTTTCATCTTCCTTTTCTTTTTCTTTTCTTTTGTTTCTTATGATCGTCTTTGGCTGCGGCTTTCTTGGTGTTCCCTCTCTCCTTTTCTTTATTTCTCTTTCATGTTTCTCCTCTTTTTTTCTTCGTATCTCCCTTCCTCTCCTTCACCATCTCGCTCATCTTCTTTATTTCCTCCCTCTTTCTCTCGCTCTCTCTTTCTCTCTCTCTCTCTCTCTCTCTCTCTCTCTCTCTCTCTCTCTCTCTCTCTCTCTCTCTCTCTCTCTCTCTCTCTCTCTCTCTCTCTCTCTTTTCTTTCTCTTTCTCTTTCTCTCTCTTTCTCTTTCTTTCTTTTCTCTCTCTCTCTTCTCTTATCTATCTCTATCTCTTTCTCTATCTGTTTCTCTCACTCTCATTCTCACTCTCTATTTATTCTTCCTCGTTTCATCATTCTTGGGCGAATACGCTGAAACCAACGAAGCAAACGTCATCATATAAAAGAAGAGAAAGTCACAGAGCGAATGTCCTCTTTACGTCGCTGTGACGCCTGTATGTTTCCCTTCTTGTGTTTGATTCTCCCTCTAACCCTCCGTTTTCTTTTACTTCCATCCCGTTTTCTGATTTTTGTAAGAGAAAATGTTTTCAAAAGGATTTTTGATGGGAGACTAAATTATTTTTAATCAAAAGGACAATGGGACTTTTGTCACTTAAACAGTATTTTTACAAATAATAGTAGATTTTTTTACAGATGGCTTATGTATATATATATATATATATATATATATATATATATATATATATATATATATGTATATATATATATATATATATATATATATATATATATATATATATATATATATATATAATATATATATTATATATTATATATATATTTGTATATATATATATATACATATATATGTATACATACATACATACATATATATACATATATATATATATATATATATATATATATATATATATATATATATATATATATATATAATATATTATATATATACATATATATATATATATATATATATATATATATATATATATATATATATATATGTATATGTATATATATGTATATATATACATATATATACATATATATACATATATATATGTATATATATATATATGTATATCTATTACATATATACATGCATAAAAATACACACACGCACACACACACACACACACGCACGCACGCACACAAACACACACACACACACACACACACACACACACACACACACACACACACACACACCACACACACACACATATATATATATATATGAATATATATATATATATATATGAATATATATATATATATATATATATATATATATATATATATATATACATAATGTAATATATGTAATATATATACATAATACATAGAAACTGGGTTTTAAGTTAAACTGTATACTATTATTTGTATAGTAAATGAAGTAAAATTATGTCTAAATTTGTTTTATTGTGACTGACCTTATTTAAGTTTTAGAGATACCAGTACCCCACTCATGTACTAAAGAAATATTACCTCCTTTTTGTTAACCATGGAAATGTGTCTTTTACCTGTTTGTAGAAAAATAATCCATATACCTCTCGGTTATAGTGCATTGTCACCACTCTTTATTTATATTTTATCCCATCTGGTTTGCTGTGCTGGCCTTCATTTTACCAGAGTCTCCCCCCTTTAACCCACGACCAGGTATAACACCGTTTTCTGTTGTAGGTCTCGAGCAAGAGCGGAGCACGAAGTAAGGAGCCCTTGAAGGGGGGACTTCCGCAAATCAGAATTGATGAGTACCAAGAGCCTCCATGTCGCCCCCCACCTAGTTGCCGTCCGCATCGGGTTCACATTAGAGAGAACAAGGTGGCGCCTCAGGTGAATACAGTGTTGCATCTCGTTGAAAGACTGACAGAGGAATACACTTTGCATCTTCTCTTGATTCAAAGATTCTTTTGATTACTTAACTCCCCATCTTGGATTCGGTCAGGAAAATGCTGTAGTAACGAAACAGCAACTTTTCCCCAGCCGATTTTTTTCTTCTTTTTTATCTTATAAAAGATCTTTCATTCTTCTGAATTAAATTTCGTATTGCTGTCCTGGGTATTGGGAGATAAATCCTTTTTAAAAGGTTTTAACTACGAAACGGACGTATGTATATATAAAATTATCCCTTATTGCCTGGTTTGATAGCTATTAAAAAGAGATGCGAGACAAATCGTGTCGTTTTCATCAGTATGAATTAATGAACTGCAAAAAATAAGCAGTTCTTTTATACTAAAAACAATATAATAATAATAATAATACGGTGTCAGATATATCGTTTGGTCAGAAATCAAGACATGGCAACTCAATTCAAGTCAGGTCAAGCCGAACCATCCTGAAAAGGGAGATGATTGAAATATTACAATATTAGAACAAAAAATAAGCATTAGATAAGCAAGGTGAATAGATAACTATCATGACTAACCTTAAACCCAGCCCGAGACGGTCCTGGAGAGAGTGAGAAGGAAGGTACAGTTAAGTCAGCTGGGCGCGATACAACGCCGTCAAGAGAGTATGGTAAGATAACTACAAAATAGATCTTTAAAAAAAAAGAGAGACAAAAAGATGTTTTAACCCAGCTACCTCCTTCCTCCCTCCCTGAAATTCGGGAAATATTCTTCCGAAATAAGTGTGAACAGCAACTCCAGTGGACGTTCATTTTTCAATTTGCATGTGTGGATATTCCGACTTGGCACCTCACTGCTTTTTTCCTGTGTTTTTTCCTAATTTTCCGATCCAATAAAATAGAACTTGGAAAAAAGTAAAACAAAACCTCACGCGCTATCGCTATCGCTATCTCTATCACCTGTGTACCTCTATACAGAAATAAAATTAAACAAATTCCCCCAAAACACCAATAATATTTCCTCTCTTCCGCCTTTTAAAAAACAAAAGAGTCGCGGCCACAACACATGACGTGTGGCAGAGGCTCTGATCTGTTGCGAATTTTTTTCTTCTTCTCACGGAACTAAATAAGGAACAAGACGTAACGATTTCTCACCTGTCTTGCTCCGCTCGTGCTCACCTGTTCGCTAATTACCTCGTTGTGCATGGCATGTGTTGTTTTCACCGTTTAAATGATGTGTTTTTTTTTCCTTTTCCTTCTTTTGTATTCGATGTGTTTAATGTGTTTCCCTTCAACAGCAAAGCCTTTAGTAGGAGAGGTAAACAATGTGATATTTCCTTTCGCTGTTAAGTGTACTTGTTTATTTGTTTTATTTGTTAAGTGTACATTTTAAACCTTATATTGATGTAATTCATTAATTCCACACAAACGCCTCTATGTACAATTATTTCTTTTACATTACTATTTAACTTTCTTTTTTTTTTCTTTTACAATAAACACTTTATATCCTAATTACTGTGTAGATATGAAATACATCATACACTTGAAAAATATATAAAATCTCCCAAACAAATAATTCTTGAATCTCATTTACAACTTTATAAAGAAATGAAAATAACAAAAACAATTTTGTTTTGATACACATTTCTTCACCCAGTATTTAGGAATTCACAAAATACATTCTTTTTTATTCCCGCCAAAACCACCATTAAGACTACAGACAGCAAGCAATAATGCTCATTTTATCTTACAGGTTATATATCCAAAGCACCTTAACCATCTGCAACCACACTCAGTAGTTATTTGCAATATAATAACCATCTGCAATCACACTTAGTAGTTATTTGCAATATAATAAATATTTGCAACACACTTATACACCTGTATCCCTTCAAAAATATTTGCAACACACTTATACACCTGTATCCCTTCAAAACAAAAGAATGCCTGCACAAACCCACGCCTAATTAACACGCAAAAAAATATTTTCACTAAGCATCAATCAGTCGATATCTTTCACATCAATGCCATATCAGATAACACCTGGATTAAAACAATTAATAAAAATTAAAAAGACAAAACAGGTATTAGTAAAAACAATCAAAATATAGAATCAAAGACATATGAACTCGCTAAACACTAAAAACACATTTTTATGTTTAATATCTGTGTGCAGAATATTACGCCACTTGTACATACAGAAAGAGAGGAGGATAGAGGAGAGAGAGAGAGAGAGAGAGAGAGAGAGAGAGAGAGAGAGAGAGAGAGAGAGAGAGAGAGAGAGAGGAGAGAGAGAGAGAGAGAGAGAGAGAGAGAGAGAGAGAGAAAGAGAAAGAGAAAGAGAGAGAGAGAGAGAGAGAGAGAGAGAGAGAGAGAGAGAGAGAGAGAGAGAGAGAGAGAGAGACTGACTGGCTGGCAGGCAGGTAATCAGACAGACAGACAAACAGATAGACAGACGGTTGGATAGGTAGACAGACAGACACACAGTCAAACGGTTAGACAGGCAGACAGAAAGGTTGACAGACAGAGGGTTGGGGAATGAGAGGAAATAGAGAGTGAGGGGAGGAGGGAGAGAGGGAGGGAAGGGATGAGGGTGAGTGGGAGAAAGGGAAGGAGGGAAGTAGTGAGCGTAGGTGGGAAGGAGAGAGAGAGTAACGAACGAACGAACGAACGAAGAAACGAAGGAAGAAAGAAAGCAAGGAGGGAGAGCGAAAGAGGAGCATGAGAGGGGGAACACAACCGCTTATGAATTGCTGTTCGATCCTGGATCCCTGAAAAGACGCTTTTAGTGTAAAATCTCGACCCCTCTTCAACTTTTCTCTCTCTCTCTCTCTCTCTCTCTCTCTCTCTCTCTCTCTCTCTCTCTCTCTCTCTCTCCCTCTCTCTCTCTCTCTCTCTCTCTCTCTCTCTCTCTCTCTCTCTCTCTCTCTCTCTCATCTCTCTCTCTCTCTCTCTCTCTCTCTCTCTCTCTCCTCCCTTCTGTTCTTCCTTACGGGATGGTGGAGGGAGGGAGGGATAGATGGATAGATGGGTGGATGAATGGATGGGTAGGTTGGTAGGTGGGCGGGTGGGTGGATGGGTGGGTGGGTGGGTGGATGGATGGGTGGATGGGTGGATGGATGGTTGGATGAATGAATGGATAGGTGGGTGGGTGGGTTGGTGGATGGATGGATAGGTACAAGGATGGGTAGGTCGGTGGGTGAGTGAATAGATGAATGGATGGATGGATGAATGGGTGGGTGGGTGGGTGTATGGGATGAATAAATGGATTGTTGGGTGGACAGATGGGTGAATAGATAGGTGGGTGGATTGATGTGAAGGTGAGTGGGTGGTTGGGTGGATAGATTGTACGATGGATGGGTGGATGGATGGATGGATAGGTGGGTGGGTGAGTGAGTGGGAGTTTGGGAGGCAGGGTGGATAGATAGATAGATGTAAGGATGGATGGATGGATGTAGAAAGGAAGGAAAGGAGGAAGAGACAGACAGACAGACAGACAGAGACATAGATGGAAACAAACAGACAGATATATGCAGAGAGACAGACAGAGATAGGCAAACAAGGATAGAGAGAGACAGAGACAGACAAAAGACAGAGAGAGAGAGATATACAGGGAGAGACAGACAGACAGACAGAGACAGACATACAGAGTTGAACAGACAGACAGATAGAGCGATGAGTAGGAGAGAGAGAGAGAGAGAGAAAGAGGAGAGAGAGAGAGAGAGAGAGAGAGAGAGAGAGAGAGAGAGAGAGAGAGAGAGAGAGAGAGTCAGACAGAGAGACAGAGACAGAGGAGACAGAGAACAGACAGACAGACAACAGAGAGACAGAGACAGACAGACATACAGTCAGCTACCCAATAGACATACAGACTTTCTAGCACACAAATTATCGAACAGATAGACAATCAGACAGACAGGCAGACAAACAGACAGACAGACAAAAACAAATCCACGCACACACATTGGCATAAACTTCCACCCAATCCGCGGTATGTCTTCATCCCCTTCCCTTCCACTTACACCCCCCACCCCACCTCCTCCTTTTCCTCCACTCATCCCCCTCCCTTTCCCTCTACTCACCTCCTCCTCTTCCCTCTACTCACCCCCTCCCCTTCCATCCACTATCCTCCTCCCCTCCATCCACTCACCTCCTCTTCCCTCCACTCATCCCCTCCCTTGCCTCCATCATCCCCCTCCCTTCCATCCACTCACCTCCTCCTCTCCCTCTACTCCCCTCCTCTTCCTCCACTCGCCCCCTCCCCCTTCCCTCCATTCACACCCCATCTTCCCTTCCTTTCCCTCCCGCTCCCTTCTTCCCTCCACTCACCCCTTCCCCCCTTCCCTCCACTCACACCCCCTTCTTCCCTTCCTTTCCTCCCGCTCCCTCCCTTCCCTCCCCTCTTCTCTTCCTTTCCCTCCCCGCTCCCTCCCTTCCCTCCGCCCTCATTCAAAAACCCTCTCTCTTCCGCCAGGAGGTTTTGGGAAGGCTGCCGACCATCAAAGAGTACACGGAATTCATAACAGAAAAGGAACTCGAGAAAGAGAAGTCATCTTCTACAAGAATAAGGTGAGCGAGACTTTCATTTTTCCCGCGCGCGATCTAGGTTTACAACTACCATTCATTGTAGTTTTTTGTGATTGAACATTGGTACAAGCTATAATCAAATTTGTTTTTTTTTCTTAGTAAATGACAAGAAACCCATTAGCATTTTACCATCTTTTTTTTTATTTTTGTGATTTTTTTTATACTCACTCACACTCTAATGATTTTTAATCCAAGACATTTCTGACCTATGAGTAAGAAAAAAAAGGAAAAATAGGATTTTTTTCAACATCACAACTAAGGAGTGCTCCATAACTCATATCCTATATATCATATATGCCCCGTTTGCTTCAATAACGGTTGCACAGTCGCTCAATAAACTCTCCTTCTGGCCTATACAGAGCTTTGTAAGAGAATGGAAGGCGAGGGGGAGAGTGAAAGGGGTAACTACAGCAAACCGTATCACCATCTGGGTTGTGGAGAACTTTTGAGTCTACTAAAGAGTTAAGTGATTGGTTGGGGCAATTCAGTGTTCAGTGTTCAAAATGAATTAACCTCTACACTTACCTATGTGACAAACTTCCATTCATACTGCTTGCGTGCGCTCAGACTACATTGGCTCATGGTTGTCGTACATTTTCACGTTGTGTAGGTACAGACTTATGCACAGTATATATAAGTGTTCCTAATCTTTGTATATCACTTTCAGGAGAGAAATGCCACTCTACTTACGAGCTTACTCCCAGATGTAGCTAGAACTGACTATCAATGAAAGGATATCTTTGGTGTGAATATAGGCCTATGGGATATTCTGCAGCAGGTGTTGAAAGGATTGCAATTGGCAAGGGATTTGAATCCATCTCTCAGGTCCTCGGGATTTTATTAGAGTCCATTAAAACGTTGATTCTGTGTATGCTTTAGGCTGAAAGTCATAAATTACTCTATTTGAAACGATTCAGATCTGGATGCAGGTTCCAGATGCTGAACCCCCATTTATTACTTAGAATGCCTATATTTCGATGAATATGTTTAACAAATATATTTCAAATATAAACATTCATTTTTCCATTAGTTAGGGAAAAAAACAAGGAAAATAAAATTAAGAAAAGCTTGTAAAAGAATCCCAATGCTGCAGAATTTCCCTAACTTGTCCACTCTGAACCTCCGTGGCATGAGCATGTAAATCTTCCCATTTCTTGCGAGTTTAACACCACTCACAGCATGACCCAGGCTTACAATGCCACCCCCTCTCCATATTCATTGACGTTCTTCTAAAAACCACTGTAGAACCTATCGCTCTTAAGAATTGCACTTTCCATAAATCATAATTATGAACTATATTGCTGTTTCATTGTGAATAGCCATACTGTTCCTTGGGATCATATTAATGTGGCGATATTTTATTTTCAACGCCAGTGTGCCGCTGACCTTTGTTGTTCTTTTGGACTCAATGTATATCAAGTCAGTTTCACCTCTTTTTTTTCCTGTCAAATATACCCTCGATTAGTAAGGCCCAAATTAGGAACCTTTTTGTAAAGGTCAGCTCTGTGCAATGCATCGAAAATAACAACGGTGTTAAGGACAGATAGTTGATGTGATGTTTGGGTAACGCAGTACATGTGAGGCACAAGGTGGCAAGGGAAACCGCAGTAGCATTATTGTCTTAAGGCCTAAGTAACGGATTGTGGAGGTGACTTTGGTGTCACGCGATCGTTCAGTGTTTTTGTGCTGTCATTGTTTCCACTTGCTTTGTTCCCTGTGTGTGTTCCATGCGACGACTAACAAGGTGTTCCTCGTGCAGGTGTGCGCAAAAGCTGGTGAGTCAAGTCGAGCACCACCACGGCGTCCCTCCCCGGGTTCGCAGCCCACGGGCGTCGTCCTCGTCGCCCTCTCCTTCTCCATCCAGGTCCCCTGCTGCCGCTGCTGCAGCAGTTGCAGCAACAGCGGTAGTGGCGGCAGCAGGAGGCAGCGGTGCTTCCGTAAGTGGCCTCCATGCTCGGGCTCTTTCAAGATCCCCGTCAGCCTCTCCTTCGGGAGCCTCCAGCACCAAGAGCACGCCAGACAGGAAGTCCTACGCTGGGATGGTTCGCCGCGAGTCAACGGGCTCGGCTGCCTCACTCAAGAGCAACATCTCCCTCCTTAGCAACGCCTCCATTAGAAGTAGTGCCTCCACACACAGCAACGCGTCTTACAAGAGCGCCGTCTCGGGCAAGAGCGGCGCGTCCATGAAGAGCAGCGCTTCCCTCATCAGCAGTTCCTCCATGAAGAGCGCCGTGTCCCTCAAGAGCAGCGCCTCGGTCAAGAGCGGGATGTCGAGCAAGAGCGGCATCTCCAGCAAGAGCTCGGCCTCGACCCGGAGCACCACGTCCACCAAGAGCACGACCTCCGGGAAGAGCACGGGCACCATCAAGTCCAACAAGTCCAGCAAGTCGATTATCTCCACGAAGAAGGAGCCAGAAGGGAAAGGTGTCAGAAGAAAGGAATCGTGTGATAAGAAGGCAGACAGTGATAAGAGAGTGAAGCAGTCAAAGGGTGAGAGTAAAATCAAGGCGCTTAAGAAAAGATTCGAGGGCAAAGAATACCATAGACTGCAGTGACAGTATAAGAGCAAAAAAAAAAAAAAAAAAAAAAAAAAAAAAAAAACATAAGTACTTAAGTCTGCCATACTATACAATATAACAGGTGATTTTAAAAATTAATTATAATTTTTTAAAAAATAACTTAGCAGTATTTCTTTTTCTAAACGAAAAGCACAAGCACTCCCAGCTCTTAAGTTTTCAGTGTAACAAGGCAATAAGAGGCAACCCCTCCTCTCCCCCCCCCTTCCCCCACAGCAACATTGCAATACATATCGTTATCACAGATCGGTTCCTGGTGAAGTACCGATCATGGACACTTCTCCTCCCGTGATATCAAAACTGGTGCAACATTAAGTGACAAACTCTCATTTTAAATAGGTTTCATACTCAAAGTACAGTATAAGAACCACATGTATATTAGACACTACAAGTTGACTGCTGCAATAAATCATATATACAGCTGTTAGTGAGAATATATTTTTTTGCAACAAACAATGGTGCAGTAAAAAAAAAAAAAAAGGCTGTCTGACCTCACGAATCTTTATATATAAAAAAAAATGGATGAAACGGAAATGCCCATTTCTGGGGGCAATAAATGAGTTCTTCCATACATGTGAACTGGCCCCCATAGCTGGCTTTCAAGGTGAGCGGAAGTGAAGTACCACCATCCGTCGTCCACCCAGGCAATACAGTAGCCTTGTAGATATAGATAGGCTGAAAGTAGATTAGTTGGATTCATATATCATTCGGAAGGAGACTGTCCAGCCAGCTGCAAACAGTGCTTTAGACTCTTTTTTGACAGTCAGACCATTTCTTCTCAGTGGTAGGACGTGTTCGCCATCAGTACCAGCTCAACTTAACGGTACTTAATGGTTCAGAGTGTGTGACGAAAGACGTGTTTTGATGGCAAGCAGATAGGGGTTTTTATATACTATTTATTGAATGTTGGATCTAACACACCGACGTCAGTATTCCACATCTTTCAGTTTACATATGAATGGAAGATCAATTTTTTTAAAATTCATTATTGCATCTACAATAAACTAACAAAGTAAAAAAAATGTATTCATTTTTCACAATTAACCTCATACAGGTTGGTTGTCAACACAAAAGATGCATTTTGTTTCTAAAATAAGTGCTCGATCTTTGCTTTGATTTCGTATTTTGCCGATTGTCTACGCTTTGAAGGGCCTGCTGTAAGGTCGAGCACTTTTGAAAAAAAAAAAAAAAAAAAAAGAAAACAGATGCATCTTTACTTTCTCCTTTTTATTCATTATTCAGTTAATTCTATCTTCTTTCAATAACATTCAGCCACTCCTGCCAACTTGTCACCAAAACTCCCCCTTGGCACCTGGAAGAGTTGCCATCCAATGCGGCTACCAGACATGCCATGAGTTACAAAGTTACACTCCTTCCATTAGATTTAAGGCCGAGATTTTTCAGTAATAGGACTTCCAGATAATGTCATTTCTGATCTCTAATTTCCTATTGTGAAAATCTTCTCTTTTTTTTTTTTATCTTCCTTTCATTTTTTTTTTCTGTATTCATGCAAAAAAAAGGAAGTTTCCTTATTTTTAATAAAACTCTTTTCCTTTCTCTTTTTGATATGAACTAATGATTCATTTGGCTTTCATATAATCCTGATGCATACTCTGACACTATTAACTTGGGAGAAAAAGAGAGGTATCGCTAAAGTATTAAGTAAATCTAAAGATCAGCATATGAGTAGCTATATAGTTCTCAATTCCAAGACACCACTTGTGGACCTCCTGAAGAAAAAGGAAATAAAATAGAAATAATGAAATAAAAGACAACATCAAAGTATCTTGTAACTTTGAGGAAATCTTCTGAGAACTCGAGAATTCTTCATGTGGTTAATGGAACTTTGGACTTTCTTAGAGTGACGTTAGAGGTAGTATGTGCGCTCCGGCACCTGTTCTAGAGATTGTAGTGCTCTTGCTCGTAACATATATATACACATATATGCGTCATAGCCACTTTTCAAGAAACATTAAACAGTGCTGGTTAAATCTTGAGTCAAGGATTGATTACCTCTGTGGGTTTAATTGCACTTGAGTTTGAGTGTGGGAAAGGAGACCAAGAAGCTGTGGGTTGTAAACTGGATACATTAGACAAACTACAAACAATATCACCAGTTAGGGGTAAAAAAAATTATGTATATATTAAAATAAATTGTCAGTGCCAGGAAGGTGCTTGTCAATATATTTTAATAATCAAAGAGTTGATTCATTTCAGACATGGGGAATGCCTTAACAGATTATAGAGATATCTGCAGACTGACTTTAATATCATGTCGAAAACCATAAGTTACCCAACAATTATAGAGCAGAGGGAGACTAGAAAACCAACAAGAACGAAGAGAAAAGTTTTGAAGGTATTGTTTAAAGTGTTGCATTATGATAGAAGTATGATACGTGTTTAGCTAGGATTTAATGATGCAAATGTATTATTAGAGTGAAAAGTTTGATGTTAAGAAACAGGGTCATAAGAGGGTCCACCAAACTGGTGTAAGATAGCATTAAGGCGATGAGCAGATCACAAAACCACATAAAGAAGGTAAAAATTATGTTTAAGAAGAAGAAAAAAAAAAAAAAAAAACGGTCCTCAAAACAACCGAGTAGAGAGAGCGTTGCCTACTTTATATTAGTCACCTTACATGAAAGATGATAGAAAATAATGCTATCATACAGGTAAGGAACACCCCCAAGACTGTCGTATGTTCATATGGTGTGGTTTGTAAACATGAAATTCATTTATACACAGGGCCTCAAAGGGTACATATGTTCTTCCTTTGAATACTAGAATTTTCAGGATGTCGTAGGGCGTTCGGGATGTTGATAGCTGGTGATGAGTAAGGAAACCCGGTGCTTAGTTCAAGGTCTGATCCTACCTTCCAGTCAAGCGAAAAAAAAAAGAACAGAAAACAGAAAGCAGATAAGTATGCAAGAAGTAGATAGATAGAAAGACAAAAGGTTTAAATCAAGATATGCATATACAATATAAAATAAAACAGAATTACAAACTTGATCCAGAAAAGATTAAAATAAAAAGAAATAAAAAAAACACAAGAAACGATAGCAAGGGATAGCAGGCTTTGTCGGAGTCACTAGCTCAACTATTAAGTAACTCTACATGTAGGTTCATTCATATTTCCAAGCTACAACTTTTATCCATCAGTCTTTATCAATCCTACATTTAAATACATAGGTGAAATTGTGACAATTTATTGATTTAATTTCTTTTTCTTGTCATTTGTATGTACCTTTACATCCTCCACTGTAAATGCCGAAGATGGAAATGTTGAGATTGATATAATCAGCATTTTTTGTTGTCTTTTGAGAATAAGAGTTTACAAAAGAAGGAATAAAGCAATATAAGAAACATAAACACTATAATATACCATGTAAGTACATGCTTGAGTCGGGATATACTGTGTTATTCTCTTTTTATTTTTAAGTTCCATCAGTTAAAAAACTAAGACTTTTTTTAACAACTTCATATCAAGTAGAATGTTAATGTATATGATTCCCCCAAAATGAAAAAAATAAAAATAAAAAAGAGCTTGGAAATTTTAGTTTGACATGATAGCTGATAATAAGCTTTATGGAAAGGCCATGAACTGATCTTTGGGGGATGTTATAACATCACAATAGCACAATCATCATCAACATGTTATAGCTGTTATTACGACAGTTACTAATGCATTACAATATAATAATGACTACTTTACCTTGATGGACCAGTCATCATTATTTCTCCCACTATCATTTACATCACCATCATCGTAACATTATAATTATTGTTATGAAGCAATAACAGTAACAATGATTATCATTATGCACAATTTCATAACATTCGTGCTCATCACCATCACTATCATCTCTACTCTCATATCATAATCATTACTTTCATCATTGTCAGCATCATGATCATCATTACAATCATCATTATATAATGATAACTGCTCATTTCACATATTGCTACTGCAGTGATGTTAATAACAGTGCTAACATTAGCAATGAAATTAATTCAAAGTGGTGATAATCATTATAACTTAAAATAAAAATACCATTACTATTTCATCATTATAAAGAGAAATACAGCCCAAATAATCACAATATCTATCATTATCTGAATTTTAAAAATGTATCGTATTTCACAGTAATAAAAGAAGAAAAAAAATGTAAACACTGTTATCAAAAATGCACCTATAGTAATAAGGTATTGTTTAGGGGTCCTATAAATGATGTTCAACAAGAAACGGATGCTGAAAAATGTGCAATAAAAAATATATTGCTTTATTATGGCCTTATACCTCTGCCACCAGTGTAAAGATGAAACGCATTCTCAACATTTCCATGGCTGATACAGTCTCTTGTTTTTTTCTTTCTTCTTCCTTTTCTTTATCCGTCTTGGCAAGTATTAATTTACCCCTCTCTGATTTTCGATAAATTGTACGTCATAGTTCCCACCCTTATGTCTTCCCATACCTATTACATTATCTGTCTAGTATTCATATTTATATTAATAAAATCATGAAATACTCTAAAGTCAGGACAAGAGGCTTTTTGTATTATTAACCTTATACTGTATCATATATATCATCTGTATGGTTATTAAGAAAATGCAAGCGGCCTACCATATATGAGATCTTCAACAGTCTCACTCAAGTTCTTGTAGGAATATATATGATGATAAAACTAAGATAAACATGAAAAAGAAATGTATTTAGCAGCTGAAAATGAGGTGTAGCCTGGATGCATTAAGTCAGCTGTTTGTGAATGCTAACCTGTAAAAATGTTTGGTCACAATTGAAGCATGATAAATATATATATTAATCTTATGAAATTATACTGAGAGGAACAGTTATTCTAATGGAAAAACTCAAATGCACACACATACACCCTACACACACATATATATGTTTTACTCTTATCTCTGTAAATTAATTTACTTACATAATTAATCTATCCATATAGCTAATATAACAGCACTTAGACATATTTTATCCGTTTTATTCAAGAAAAGAAGCGTAAACATCCCATAATTTGTATGAGCACTATCTAACCCCATAATACTATGCCCATAAAGAAACAAAATTGCAAACCTAGGATACATAAAGAATCCAAAGAGACTTATTGGTCCTATAAACCCACAAGAGATAACAAAACTCAAAAATGATGAACTGCAAATCCTCTTAACTGTCAATGCCTCCGCTCAATCCCTGAGTATATTGTCCACTGTATTTTTTTGCAAATATTGTTGCACACAGATGGCTCCACAAGTGTTCAGTCAAAAGGAAGTCAGGTAGAAGGCCCTATTTACCACAGCAGACTTCCTCCTTCCTTGAATTTGTGGGATGTTTTTTTTTTTTTCTTCTAATGCTATTAATACTGATACTGTTATTATTTAGTGACTTTATGATTAGTATAATGCAATCAAAATACTACTACTAATAAAAGATATATGAAATTATAAAGAAAAACCTTTCCAAAATTCAAGGAAAAGCAAAAAAAGGTGCAAAAGGTAGGACTAATAATTGATCCCATGGTGACTATACACTTGTGGAGCTATCTTTGTGTAAACACAATCCATAAACTAAAATTCTATGGACATACTATACAAGTTTACCATCCAGAGATTTGAGTTCAGGTGAGAGGCATGCAGGACTGACTAAACAGTAAACACATCGCGAGTCGGATGATCGGAAGGACCAGATTTCAGTAATTATAGTAAAGGTTACAAATTCTGAAATAACAATTTACTAACGGTACTGATAAAGGCACTCTTTCTTGTTGCAAATCAGTTATGAATATATATTAGTGAATTAACAAAAAAACAACAAATGTACCAAAATAAGTATATATTTCAATCAAAACAAATTTGGCCAGAACTCGGGCCATTTTTTATTCTTAATTCTTACTAAGAATAAACATGATTTACATACATTTTTGGGCCCATAAAAGAGTAAATAATAGCTGTGACTTTCTTACAAAGTTTACAAAATACATAAATATCAAAATGCTATTTAAAATATACACATCTATTAATACACTGGATAAAGCCCACCTCTCTGAAACAAGCATAACCAGCAAAATATAATATTCACAATACTCATAAAAATATAGTTACAAAACGACACCCTTCTGCACTTGTATTTTGTGCAGCCCAGGATCTGATCCCGAGTATGAGTAAAATGTTCTGTTCTCTGAAATAAAAGAAATAATATATAAATATAAATAATCAGTAAAGAAAATATTCATTTATATAATAATCTACAAATAGATAAAAATTGCACTAACATAGAACAGCACCACTTAGAGATGAAATATAGCTTTTTGTACCTTCATGAAACACTATAAATATACCATCACATATATGAACACATCTGTAAAGTATTGTACCAAACTAGTATTATTAAACACCAAGAATGTAGATAAATGTAGATAACTTTAAATACTAAAGCAAGGAAGCCCATGCTGTTGACAGGGACAATAAGAAGAAAATTTCAATGAAAGATTACCACAACAGGTAAGTCTTCTCTATCTTAATATTAAAAATCATGCAAGTAGCAAATGACAGAGGATAATCTTTAATGCACTAATCATTGTTCATCCAAGATCAAAGGACAGGAACCGCATACAGTATGAGACAAAATAAACAATCCTGGGTTCTATACCTTTGATTTCTATTCCTCCTGCCCCAATAATGTAGGAAAATGCTGCAAAAGGAGCAACAGGGGATTTTGCAATGATGAGCTGAAAATAAAAAAGAACGTCAATAGTATGTCTACATGTTCCTTTACAATTAAGAGTACAGAAAGATAAATGCAAAAAGTCAAAAGTATGTTTATGTGTTCCTTCACAAACAACATTCATGGAGGTTACATTCCTGTACGGCATCTGACTTTATCATAATCATGAATTTTCATATAAAATTTTGCCAAAACTCACACCTAATCAGATTCATGAGCAAAAAACTTGGAAATATAAAGCATAGAGTGTATCTACCTGTGCATCATTACTATGAGTGTTTATTGAGCAAATATCTCAAACTTTTATAAGATATGTATTCATTACTATACATAGCAGAGATGATTAATATCAGCATCCAGAATACTTGACAGATCTAAATATTTCATTACTACATTCAGATGCTAAAAGATATTTCACACTAGTACCATTTCCTTATTAAAAAAGACCCTTTTCTCTCAACTTTTCTATAACCTCTCTGCAAGACCTTCATGCTGTATCTCCTACCCTTACATGGCCAAAATTTTAGGAAGTGGGTGCTGGGCACTAACGGTGAAAACTGAGTCAATGATGTTTCTATCTAGCACCTTCCATGTCTGAATTGTTAACCTGAGCATTTTACTTACAATTTATGTAAGTCACTGAGAAACTGCAAATCAAAATACCAAATTACTAAATCACAAATCACAAGTACTGCTTATTGTAAAGTATTTTAAGTATCACATCAATGGTTTATAATACCTGTCTGGAATTGGATCCATCATACTGCAGAATGAGACGTGTATTAACACAGTGTGTCCAGGTGTTTCCTAATGCTGGCGTTATGTGTGTAGAATACACATTCTCCTTGACACCTGTAAGAGAAGACAGATTTCAGATATATTTTCCAATTTTCACAATGCTCACTTTATATTATCTGTTGCATTTCTTGGATTTTTTTTACATACATGAATTTTTTTCTTAAACTACGTTTCCTATTACTTTATCTGGCATTCATTCACTTCCACATTTTAAAGAACTAGTATCTTTAATGATCTATTGTAAAGTACCTTTCTTTCTGGCACCCTAACAGTACCAAAGGAACTGTTCACTAAATAACCATAAATATAACTATAAAATAAAGTCTTCAGTCTATGTAGGGTGATAAACCTAGGAGTGTAGGAAATTCAGCAGTTAAAAATACACCAACAGGGAGGGTGATAAACCTAGGTGTAGGAAATTCTGGGAAAAAATTACCAAAAAATCCAGAAAATTTACACTGCATCATGAATAACTTCCTTACAAGAAACCTCTAAACATTTCTTCTACTCAGACACTAATTAATGTTACAAACATTATGATTAATACATTGCACTCAAAATCACCTGTAGAAAAAGAAGTCTCAGCCTCATCTTCATTTGCTTCCCCTGTGATCACGGGTTCTTTGTCGGAGAACCTGCTGGTCACCTGATTTGTAACAACCACCTGTAAGACAAAGAAACAGGATAGTTTGTTTGCCTACTTAGTATGCAATTTGTTTGACTGTTTTGATAATTCCTCGGCACATCATTACATCCTTATTTGTAGTTAGAAATAACAAGAGAAATAATTCCCTAATCTACTTTCTTTTAAATAAATATCAACTTTACCAAATACAATATTGTAATTGCTTCCTGGGAATGGCAAACTGAATAATACATAAAAGGAGTTGTTACAAGTAATATGGAGATGTAAGGCCACAATTATTTTATTCCTTGGTTTACAAATTTTATTTCTGAGAATCTGACAAGCAGTAGCAAAATAAAAAAAATAATAATTTCAGTGAACTATATACATGTTATTTTCTTGACACCCAAGTTCTTCTGGCACTGTAATTTCTTATACGGGGTTTATAAATTTTTTTGGTATCAAAATTCCATGACTTTTCCATCAATTTCCAGAAAGGTTTTGGCATTTTTCTGTGACTTTTCAGTTTTCCTTGAACATCTGATGTATATTCATGATATATATCACATTATAACATGTACAATGACTGTATTTCAAAACTGATGCTGTCAAAAATAAAAGATTCAAGTAATGATTTGTGACTGTGCTTTATTGACACTAGTGACTAGTTCTTATAATGGATCAGCAATCAATTTAGGCTATGTAATTTTTCAAATTTTCATTCTTACCTTAATATTCCAGTTTATTTTGGTTTCTTTCAAAAGACTTTCTCAGAATAAAAAAAAAATCTAAGTCAGACTTAAATTTTCAAAAGACACAAACACTAAATTTCCATGATTTCCCAGACTTGAAAACAAAATTCCATGATATTCCAGGTCTGGAAATTTCAATTTCAATTTCCATGATTTTCCATGATTCTCCAGTACCTGTACAAACCCTGCTTATAACGACCATTACCCAACCTAAGAATATGTTATCCTAAAGCACCAAAAAGGGACATTTTTACAATCAATATTATACATTAGCAATAAACAAAAAGACAAAAAAGTAAAGCAGAAACAATAAAAGAAACCCCCACCCAATCAAAAGGAAATTAAGAAATTAAGGTAAGAGTATGAAGGTTTCCACAAGGCTTACACATATATTGAGCTGCTGTGCAATCGACTTGAGTCTTGCAGCCCAAGACGCCAGCTGGTTGACCCGAGCTATGTTTGCTTGGGATGACCCTGCCATGATCTCCTTGCGAGCCAGGGATGCTATGGAGTCCACGATCAACAGCCCAGCATCTTTTTCCACAGCTGTAACCTCTAGTGTTTCTAATCTGTATTTCATGCAAGAGAAGTAGATAATCTAAGTATTTATAAGTATGTGGTATGTGGAATTAATGCCTGTGTTCTTGATGTATTGTTAAGGATGTACTATGAAACCTTCCTAAATAAAGAATATACATTTTTTCTAATTGTTAATGTAACAGATAATAGATAAAAAGATGCATATTATCACAACAGATAATATTAGACTCTTACAAGATTTAAAAAAAGAAAAAAAAAAAAAAATGAATGAATGTTACAGGACATTCTGAAATATCCTCAAGCAGCTAAGAATTACATTACAGAATACACTTTTCCTTCAGGTATCTTACTATCCACAAGCTCTGTCACACACCACTAATTAGTAATCCTATACACAGTTAAGACTTCAGCCTACAATTACTGAAAAAAAAAAATAAACAAAAAAAATTAATAAAATAAAAGTAAATAAATAAATCCTCATCCAAAAATCAAATCTAGTCCCACAGTCATTACTGAAAAAAATTCAATAACACTATTCAAATAATAAATACATTCATTAGAGACTCATTACTGAAAGAGTTAATGCACTGTAAAGATACACATGACCATACAACTATATAGAATATTATCCATAGAGCAAACAGTCCTAAGAAAAATAAATGGTGTTTATTGTCGTCAAAATAATTACATTTGTGACAAGTTGCTGATTGTAGACGGCTGGTAGAGGAAGATCTTGGATAAACATTCAGAGATTCTTGGCTCGGATTCTGGATATCTCTTGCATATTATCTCAACAATTCTGTGGGATGGGAAGAATCATATAAATGTAGAAATGTTATTCATATTCTTTTGCCTTGAAAAAAGAATATATAAAAAAATATATATGAATGTTTTTTTCATATACTTTCTTTGTGGAAAAAATGCTTGTGAATAACCAAATACTACAATTCTTCAATTTCACTTAAAAATAACAAGACAAAAAGAAAGAGAGAAAGAAAAAAATAATAATCCTAAAAAATCAATCAATCAATCAGATACAGCTACAAAAGCTCTCCTATATATGAATACATTCACGTTATGAACTTTGAGAAATACAGAGAAACCTATCTGAGATTCCAAAATTTGAACACCACTGCATAATAAATTCAATGACAAACTTAATGTAAATATTGAAGGATTTCAGTGGTGCCACTCTCATTTCTAGTTATTTGTGGTTTTCACAGATAGTTAATCCCAAACAAGTCTGCAAAATATTTGAGTGGAACCAGTGATAACTATTAGCAGTGCACATATCTATTTCCTTTTGTATGATACTGAACTATTTATGTAATAATAATGCAAATAATAAATAATATTATCATTTTCAAAAAAACACATAACCATGAGTAATGTTAGACTAACAAAGTTCTGGACACTGAAACAAACTGCAGGACTTTTATATTAAATGACATTGAACTATCTATGCAAACGTAATAACAATGCCAAGAATAACTATCATAATCTTCAAAAAATAATTTCCCATAAACCTACCTCTCAGCCCTAAAAGCTGTTTCTGTGTCAATATATATAACTGAGGTATTCCGACCACTGCTTTCCCCAGAGAGCACTGCACGAACAGCAGTGTGAAGGCACCATTGAGTTTTACCCACTCCTGCTGGACCTGTAGATAAAGATACACTCTTTTGATACATGTAAAGTGTTTCCCTTCATAAGGTAATAAAATTCATCAATCTGATTAGAGGAAAGAAAGTAGTCTAAATCAAAAAAATGTCACATTGATTATTCATGCTCTGTTACTATCATTATAATTACTATTGTATTTATCAGTATCATAATGTCATTATGAATAACATTATCAATCATAATGATATTTCCTTCACTGCTGTAATATCATTAGCAATCAGAAGTGCCAACTTGCCTGCAAATTCTATCACAGTGCCTGCATGAAGCCCACCATGCAACATTGCATCAAGTTGGTTACTCCCTAAAGATAGCGAGAATTTTTCTTCTTCTTGGCTCAGGGTAAAGGCCTTTGTATGGATATATAAGTATATATAAATTTATATATTAATAAACAATGAAAAGACAGATTAAATGCCTTCAATTATTGTACCATGAGTGACATATGTTGATAATGCAAAGAAATATAAATGCTTGAGCAAGTTTTTGACTTGATTCATGATCCAAAATTATTCACAACGTTATTACATTACCAAAAAAGCAATAAATAATGCTAAGAAAAATGTATAGTATCTCACCGACTGGTACTTTGGAACACATGATGCATACAGCCGATCCAAAAGAGCTTCACATTCTTCAGAGCTTAACTGGAGTGTGGACATAATCTGCAGTGGCGACAGGGACAGCACATCCTGGGAATCATAAATATAATATCAACATAATTTTTTTTCTCATTTTTAACAACAAAACCCCTTTAAACCTGCCAGTTGGCCAGTTATATGAAAATAAATACGACTCTCAGTGAATCTTGCTCTAATCTGACTTTCAGGGATGACTCTGAAATAGTTATCCTGAAAGTTAAATAATAATCTACTTTTGATTAACCTAACATGGGAATATCTTATACATGAAATGGTATACACACTTCTCACTTTCTTCCAAATTTATGCTTAATATCAAAATAAGTCTAGATATCATCATTTAGCTAAACTAATTCATATATTCATTACTCACATATAATATAAATGACTATTTCAAACTATCTGTCCCAGGTCTATAAATAAACAACTACAAGAGGGTAATTGTAAATAAAAACCATGCATTACTGATACTGACAATTTCAGCACCAATGGATTACATTTCACATGCTGACTTCATATATCAATTTGGAAAATCTACCTTGGATGACAATAAGGATTACATAAAAAAAGGGGGTATGGAATGATTACCTTGACATAAACTGAGAAAGTTTTCATTTATGGAGAAAGGTGCACAAATCAAAAATAAAGGAGATACATGGCAGAAAAGAGAGATGATCAGCCCAAAAATAGCTGTTAGTTTTAGTCCTTTTGCCTTAGAGTATATTCAACCAAAGATAGATCCTGTAAACCTTTTAAACAACATATCACTAAATCTTGCCAGAATATAGGTGGTGAAAGTTAGTTAGGCTTTGCAAGGACCTATGACATGAATGTTGCAACCATCACTTGAGTCCATGCCACTCTAATTGGCAATTCTCATAAAAAACTTATCATAATCTCACTATATAAAGGGTTATTGAGCTAGAAACCTTCCAGCAATCATGTGCCTTATTTTCATGCATATACCATGTCCTATCAAACTGCTAAGTATTATATCAATGCCACAATCATTTAACGGCAATAAAACCTAAGTGACTCTAGTGCTCACTGTGGCCTACCTGACTTTGGCACTCTGGTAAACCTCCATTATGTAAATTCAGGCAAGATAAATGCTTGTAGATCTCCTTAATAACTAAGTATAAAATATGGAATCAACTAATTGAAACTGTATCCTCCCTCACTATATATGGTGATTTGTTAGCCTTTGCCAGAGC
>NW_020869844.1:395523-410523 GCF_003789085.1 Penaeus vannamei | reverse complement strand
CCCTGGTCCCCTCCCTTCTCCCTATCCCTTTCTCTCACTCCTCCCATCCCGGCTTCCTTGTCCTCTCCCTTCTGTCCTGTCCCCTCCCCCGCTCCTTTTTTTCCTGTCCCCTCCCGCCCACATCCCTTCTCTGTTCTCCCCTGCCCCCCCCCCTCCTTTCTCCCTTCTCCCTCCTCCCTGCCTCTCTGTCCCCTTCCTTCTTCTGTCCCCCTCTCCCTCCTTCTCCTGCCCCCTCTCTTTTCTCCTCCTCCCTGTCCCCCCCCCACTCCTTTCTCCCTTCTCCCCCTCCCCAGCACTCCTCACTTCTCCACTCCACTCCTCTCCCTTCTCCACTCCCCCACTCCTTTCTCCCTTCTCCCTGTCCCCTCCCCCCACTCCTTTCTCCTCCCCCTCCCCCACTCCTTTCTCCTTCTCCCTGTCCCCCTCTCTTTTCTCCTTCTGTTTGTCCCCTCCCACAACTCCTTTCTCCCTTCTCCTCCCTCTCCCTCGTTCCTTCTCCTGTCCCTCTCCCCTTCCTTCTTCCTGTCCCCTCCCCTCTTCCCCTTCTCCATCCCTCCGCCCACTCCTTTCTCCCTTCTCCCCCCCTCCCCCCTCCTTTCCCTCCCGAAGGCGTGGGCGAGTTCCATGCGCGACCTGGCCACACCGTCGAGAAGATCCTGTCGTCCGGAGGGCCTGGCCAAAGGAGCGCCGCCCGTCCGACCTCTCGTACATGGGCGTCTCCTCCGCCCTCGGGGAGATGCTGCTGCAGCACGGGGAGTTCCCTGCCACGCCCCTCTCACGCCCACGCCGAGGTGAGGGCCTTCGAGAGGGTGGGTTTGGTGCTGGGGCTTCATTGGGTTCTCTTGGGACAGCTCTGGTGTGTACTGGGATGGTTTGAATCGCTCTGTCTGTCTCTGTCTCTGTCTCTGTCTCTCTCTGTCTCTGTTCTTTCTCTTTCTCTTTCTCTTTCTCTTTCTCTTTCTCTTTCTCTTTCCTCTTTCCTCTTCCCTTATCTCTTTCTCTTCTCTTTCTCCGTTTCTCTGTCTGTCTGTCTGTCTGTCTGTCTGTCTGCTGACACTGTCTTTCTGTCTGTCTGTCTGTCTGTCTGTCTATAGCCGTGCTGTCTGTCTGATCTGTCCTGTCTGTCTCTGAGTACTGTCGTTGCTCTGTCAAATTTCTCTCTCCTGCTCCTGTCGCATATCCTCTCTATTCCTGAGGCGACATTCTGATCGTCGTGTCTCTCTCATCTACTATCTCCTTACTCAGTCGATCATCTCATTCCGCGCGCGGGGTGTATAACCTCTTTCTCAGTCTTCCTCAGTTCAGGTCGCGGTCTCTCTCTCTATTTACCCTCTCTCACCGTCTTTCCCTCTCTCTCCGGATCTCTACGCTTCTCGGCGGCGAGCTCTGACTCGGGTGACTGCGTGCGTTTAGTTGCCATGTTATTGTATCTCTGTGCGGATTGACTCTCTCTCTCTCATCTCGTTCTCTATCTCTATCTCTATCTCTATGTCTTGCGTGAGCCGGCGCGAGCGCGAGTATTCTCTCTCTACTCTCATCTCTCTAGCGTCGTCGCGTCAGCGAGGGACTCCTTCGCTTCCTGTTCCCTCTCTTGTGCGTCCTTCTCTCTCTCTCTTCGGTCTCTTCTCTCTCTCTCCTCGCTTTTCTCTCATCTCTCTCGTCTCCTCTTTCTCCTCTCCGCTCTCTCTCATCTCTCCTCTCCTCACCCGTCTCTCTATTCTTTCTCTCTCCGATCATCCTCTCTCCCATCTCTCCTCTCTCTCGTTCTCTCATCTCTCATCTCTCTCTCCTCTCTCTCTCTCTTCTTCTCTCTCTTCCTCACTCTCTCGTCTCTCTCTACTCTCGTTCGCTTCTCTCTCTCTCTCTCATCTCTCTCTCTTCGCCTCTTCTCTCCTTCTCTCTCTCTCCATCGCTCTCTCTCTTCCATCTGCTTCACACCTCCCCGACTCTCTACTCGGATCCTCTTCAAGCGTCGTCGTCAGCGACTCCATCGTCGATTTCTCTGTCCCCACGCCATCATCTCTCCATCTTTCTCGCTCTCTTCTGATCTCTCTCCATGCTCCGTGCGTTCACTCTCTCTCATCTGTCTCTCGATCCTCTCTCAGGGGAAAACAGAGAGAGGGAGTTTGTGACCAGATGACTTTAGTGTAAATCATCAGTAAATAGTTTTAAAGCGATTAAAGTGTTGTTGGACTAGACTGGGAATGCCGGCTCCCGCTCACCACCCCCTCTCCCGCTCCCCCTCCACCCTCCTTTCATCCCTCCGCATAGCCTTCTCCCCCCACCTTCCCCACCCCATCAATCTCCCTCCTCCTATCACCCTCCCGTGCCCCACTCCACCACCCCTCTCATCTCTCCCTCCCCCTCCCTCTCAACCCTCTCCTCCCCCTTCCCCCCCCTCCTCACTCACACAGGAGCCCGACCCCACTCTGTGCACCCTCCCCCACTCACCCACCCTTGTTCCCCGCCCACTGCCCACGCTCCACCCTCCTTCTCTCCTGCAGGTACCGAGCAACCGCCCCTGGACAGCAGGAGCATGCCCCTTCCCTTCAAGGGCATCGGACTCCAAGACGGGGGCACAATGTTGCCTTCGCAGCTCCTCCATGCGGCCCTCGTTCGTTGGGCAGAGTAAGGTAATGGAAGGGAAGGGGAAGGGAAGGGGAAAGGGAAGGGAGGGAGGGAGGGAGGGTGGGGGAGGCGACGCCACGGGGAGGTGGTGGGGAGGAAGGAAAAGGGGACGGGAAGGGAGAAGAGGAGGGAAGAAAGGGTGGTGGGGAGGAAGGGAAGGGGACAGGGAGGAGAAGGAGAGGAGGGAGGTGGGGGAGGTTTGGGCAGGGAGGGTAAGTGGGGAGAGAGGAAGGGACGGGAGGGAAGAATGGGAGGAAGGGAAGGGGACGGGGAGGGGAGGGAAGAGAGGAATGGTAGGGGGAAAGGGAGGAAGGGAGGCTGGGGAGAGAGGGAGGGAAAGGGGAAGGGACGGGGGAGAGAGAGAGGGAGGTAGGTGGGGAGGGAAGTGAGGAAAGGGGCGGGGAGGGAGGGAGGGACGGGATGGTGGGGAGGGAAGGGAGGGAGAGAGGAGAGCGGGGAGGGAAGGGGAGGAAGGAGGGTGACTGTAAAACAATTTATTAATGATTACTTAGCATATAAATCAAAATTGGATGTATGTTGATAAATCGTATACTCATATTCGCACATATATGTACTACTACATTCAGGAGACTATTCGTGCTAAAAATATTTGCAAACTGATTCAATTCAATCTAATTCTGCTGAGGTTCACAAGCAATACTTATTTTTCAGACCTTGCAACTGACAACACTCTACCGCCCCCCTCCTCTTCTTCCCATCCATTCTTTTTCCTCCCCTCCCCTCCCTTCTTATCTCTCCCCTCTCCTTCCGGTTCTTTTTCTCCTATCCCTCTCCTTCGCCCATTCTTGCTCTTCCTCGCTCCACCTTCTCCCCTCTCTCAACCTATCCTCTCTCTCTCCTTTACCCCCGCCTCCCCTCACCTCCCCCTCCGCACTTCCTTTCTCTCATTCCCTCTTTCCATCTCCCTCACTCTCTCCCCTTCCTTCTCCCTCACCGTTCTTTAACGAAACATATCCTTCCCTCCGTTCTTCCTCCTCCTCTCCCCCTCCTATCCCTCCCCCTCCTCCTCCTCCCTCCGTTCCTCCTCCCTCCTCCTCGCTCCTCCTCCTCCTCCTACCTCCTCCCTCCTCCCTTTCCTGTCCCCCTTCCTTCCCCTTCCACCCTCCCTCCTTCCCTCCCCCCGCCCCTCCCTCCCCTCCCCTCTCCCTCGCCTCCCCTGCCTCCTCCTCCCACACGCTTTCCCTCCTCCTCCTCCCTCCCTCCTCCTTTCCTCTCTCCTCCTCCTCCTCTTTCCCTCTCCTATCTTCCTCCCTCCTCTTCCTTCCTCTCTTCCCCTCCTCCTCCTCCTCCTCCTCCTCCCTTCCTCCATCCTCTTTTCCGTTTCCTTTCCGCCTTCCTTCTGTCGTCCCTTACCAATCCCTCCCTAACTTCCCTCCCCCTCTGCCTCGCTCTCCGTCCTCCTCCCTTTGACCACCTCTCCTCCTCCTCCTCCCCCTCCTACCGGCCCCTCTTCGTGCCTCCTCACACTCCTGGCCTCCCTCCCTCCGCCCCCTCCTCACCCTCTCGTCTCCGCCTTCCCTCCCCTTCCCTCCAGCCGCAACACACCGCTGACGCTAGACCTTCGGCCTGAGGAACGCCGCTGGAGCAGAGTTCAGCCCCAGCTCTTCCGCTCCTTCATGATGAACACGCCGAATACGGGCGCAGCCCGAGAACCGTGCAGGGACCACGCCCAAGTTCAAATCTGACGGGGCTGCAGCAGGTTGAGGCAGGGGGGGGGAGAGTAGGGGGGAGGGGGGACGTCGGGCGAGGGGGAAGTAGAAGGGCGGAGGAGAAACGAGAGAGGAAAGGGGGAGGAGAGGCGAGGAGGGGGGAGTAGGGGATGGATACGAGAGTAGAAGGGGAGGAAGAGGAGTAGGGGGAGAGAGGGGAAGAGGAGGGAAGAGAGAAGAAGGGAGTGGAGAGGAAGAGAATGGGGAAGATGAGAAAAGGAAGGTGAGAGAGGAGAGATCAAGGAAAAAGGATGGACGCCACGCCAAGTTCAATTTTCTGACGGGGGGCTGGCAGGCAGGTGGAGGCAGGTGGGGGCGATGAGGTAAGGGATGAGGGAGGGAGAGAGGAGGGAGAGTAGGGGGGAGGGGTAAGGAGGGGAGAGTGGGGTGAGAAGGGAGAGAGTGGGAGAAGGGGACGGAGGAGAGATAAGGGATACGGACCCACACCCAAGTTCAATCTGACGGGGCTGCCATCAGTGAGGCAGGGGGGATGAGAGGGGGGGAGGGGGAAGGGAGAGGAGAGAGGAAGAGGAGGGAGGGTAGGGAAGTGAGAGAAGGGGGAGGTGGGAGAAGTGGGAGGAGGGGGGAGAGGTGGATGGAGTAAGGAAGAGGAGGAGGGGGGAGGTAGGAGAGAGAGGAGAAGGGAGGAGAGAAAAAAAAGTTCAACACTGACGGGCGTTGTTGTAGCAGCTGAAGAGGAAGTTTAGAGGTAGGAAGCGTGGAGGGTGAGGAGAAGAAAGGAAGAGGAGGGAGAAGAGGAGAAAAAAGTTGCAGCAGATAGGAAAGTGGGGGGGAAAGTGTGGAGGGAGGGGGGTAAGGAAGGAAATTGGAAGGGAGGAGAGAGGAGACGAGGAAAAGGAGGCGAAGAGGAGAAAGGGGAGATAACTACTATCCCGGTCTTCAATACATTAGCAGCTTGTTTCCTTCCTAATTTGGTAAACCAAAGTATTATTTTTCCAATTTTTTAGTTTTCCCACCCTTCCATTTTTCGCTTTTCACTTGTCACTGACCAAACTTAATTTTACTGTAAGTTAAAGGGAGCATGGAAAATATATTATTATTTTTTTCTAATGCTTCATGAAAATATTTGTTTTAGATCCAGATTAATGTTATAAATGATATAAACACTAAATATAAATATTTTTTAAGAAGGTAATTGTATTGCTTCATAATTTCGACAATGAGTATATAATTTTTTTTTTTTTTTTTTCTTTTTTTTTCTTTGTTTTCTTTTCTATTAATCCATGTCATATTGAATTGTTCTCTGTTTGACTATTTTTTTTGTTCTCTTATATTTTATATGCTCGTTCTTATCTCTTCCTTTCACTTCCTCCCTCTCCCTTCCTTCTTCTTCTTTCTTCTTCCTTCCCTACCCATCTCTTCCTCATTCCTTTTTCTCCCCGCATCTAGTCCTTCCTCCCTTTCGCCTTTCCTCTCCACCTCTTACTACCTTCTTCTTCCTTCCTCCTATTCCTTTCTTTCTTCCCTCCTCCACCTCTTTGTCCTCGTCCTCTTCTCCCCCCTTCCTCCTTCCCTCCCTCCTTCCCTCCTTCCCTTCCCCTTCCCTCCCTTCCCTTCCTTCCTTCCTTCCTTCCTTCCTTCCCCTATCCTTCCTTCCTTCCTTCCTTCTTTCCTTCCTTCCTTCCTTCTTTCCTTACCTTTGCCTCACCCCCCCCTTCCTCCCTCTCCAGCTTCCCACAGTCCACCTTGACCTCCCTCCCCTCGGTGGTATCCTGGCGTGCTGGCGAGGGGGAGGGGCGTTGGTTCAGCTTCTCTCCGGTTTGGCTCCTGGTCGCATGGCTCCGCCTCTAACTCCGCCTCCGCCTCTAGCTCCTCCCACTTCTACTCGCCGATCGCCAGTGAGGACTCGTACCCTCGGCCAGTGCACGACGAGCCGCCGCTCAAGGCCAGAAGGTGATCTGGTTTCCCCTTGTTTTGTTGTATGTTTTGCTGTTGGTTGGTTTAGGGTCTTCTTTGTGTGATGATATTGTGGTTATGGAGATTTGTTTGTTTGTTTGTTTGTTTGTTTACTTGGTTTATTGTAGGCCCTTTTTTTGAGTTTCGATAATTGTGGTGATAAGAAATGAGAACCAATGACATGTATAATAATAATTAGGCCTATATATGCAAGTACATTGGGAATGTGCGTGGTGTGTGTGTGTGTGTGTGTGTGTGTGTGTGGTTGTGTGTACCCCGTGTGTGTGTGTGTGTGTGCGTGTGTACCCGTGTGTGTGTGGTGTGTGTGTGTGTGTGTGTGTACCCGTGTGTGTGTGTGGTGTGTGTGTGTGTGTGTGTGTGTGTGTGTTGTGTGTACCCGTGTGTGTGTGTGTGTGTGTGTACGGCGTGTGTTGTGCGCGTATGTGTGTTTTTTATAAATACAATAAAAATCTTAAACCTGCTTTCCTTACACAGATCCGAACCACGCCCAAATCCTTACAATGACTCACGGCCGCCCATCCCTGCCGCCCACTCGAACCTTTCGAACGTCCACCCCGCCCAACCCACCGCCCACTTCCCGCCCACCGCCCACCCGACTGCACATGCCGCCCACCAGATGCCATATGCGCCTAAAGTGTGTGGATTTAGATAGCTTTTTGTCAGTGTGGAAAGACAGATGAACAGAAAGTTTATATAATGAGAGAGCAAATATCAGATATTGATGATGATTTTAGATAATTTTGAATTTGCATATATTATGCTTTCTCTCCCTCTCCCCTCCCTCCCCCTCCTCTTTATTGCTCTCTCTCTTCCTCCCCCTCCCTCCTCTCCCTTATCCTTCTCTCTCCTCCTTCCTCCTCCTCCCTCTCCCTCCTTCTCCCTCTTCCTTCTCTCCTTCCTATTTCTCCCCTTCCTCTACTTCTTCCCTCTTACATCCCTCCCCCTTCCATCCCTTCCTCCTTCCTCCCTCCCTCCCCCCTCTTTCTCCACCTCCCACATAATCAAACATCATAATCTCACACCCTCCCTCCTCCTCTCTTCTCCCCTCCCTCCTCCTCCTTCTCCCTCCCTCCCTCTCCCTCTCTCCTCCTTCTCCTCCTCCTCCCTCCTCCCTCCCTCTCTCCTCCCCCTCCCTCCCTCCCTCCTCCTCCCTCCCTCCCTCCCCTCTTCCCTCCCTCCCTCCTCTCTCTCCCCCTCCCTCCCTCCTCCATCTCTCCTCTCCCCCTCCCTCTCTCTCTCCCCCTCCCTCTCCCTCCCTCCCCCCTCCCTTCCTCCTCCTCTCCCCCTCCTCTTTCTCCCCCCCCTCCCTCTCTCTCCTCCCCCCTCCCTCCTCTCTCTCCCCTCCTCCTCCCTCTCCTCCCCCTCCCTCCTCCCTCTCCTCTCCCCCTCCCTCCCTTCCTCTCCCTCTCCCCCTCCCTCCTCTCTCTCCCCCTCCCTCTCCTCCCTCTCCCCCTCCCTCCTCCCCACCCAACAGGAGAGCGTGGGCGTGGGCGTGGGAGGCCTGTCCCCCCGGAAGGCTCTGATTCAGGACGTGGTGCTGAAGGAGTCGACCCGCGCCTTCAGGTCCCACCCGCTCTTCCCGCTCCCTGAAGGACCTCTCCGTCGCTCGACTACTACTTCGATAGGCTGCCTTCAATATCGGTATTCTTTTTTTTTCTCGAACCGTCAAAGGGTTTGGTTGGTGATAGTGCTTGTTGTTTTCGTGTTTTGTTTGAATCATCTGTTTATTTTATTTATTATTTATTTGTTATTTGTTATTTTTTACTTTGTTCCGTTTCTTTTCGTGTTTGTATTGAATGTTTTTTTTTCGTTTTTTTGGCATTACGTTCAACAAATTGTCTCGTATCTTAGACCTAGTGTGCGAATTAAATATAAGACACATTGTATGCCACTTAAGGGTCATTAATCTGTAATTAACCAACATCGACTAATTACCACGTATTTTCTAACATCCATTTAACATTTCCCAGGCCATTACTCTCCTACTTACCCACGTCGACTGAGGACCTCGTCTCGCGTACCTGGAACCCGGACGTGGCGCAATCTTACTGTGGCCACCAGACGTCTTCTCTCACAGTCCTGCCGTCGACGCCGTGCTCCTGGATGCCATCGCGTACGCCCATTCTTGTCTGCTAGGTGGGTGGGCGTGGTTTGGAATGAATGAGGTTGTTTTTTTTATTATTATTGGGGAAGGGGAGGGATTTTGTATATTTTCTGGGATGTTTATTTCGGTGGCCCTCTGGCGGTGATGGGATGAAGCTTCCGAGCATGATTGGTTGATTTGACTGCCCTCTAGCGGCACTGCGACGAATTTGTGAAGTAGATTTTCTTAGGATTATCTTTCCGAAATACAAAAAGAACACTTTCAACTTTCCTTGGACACACCTCTCTTTATTTGTCTCACACACTTACGGCCGTTTGTTAAAATTGTGCCTGGCCCGACCCAATGAATTTTCATAAATACAAACGCAGAAATAAAGGCCTATCTGTGTATATATCTGATAATTGTACATTTAACTATCTATTTGCCCGGTTCATATGCATGTCTAGACTGATAAATATGCATTTGTTCCTTTATTTATGCATGTCAAGCACACGAATATTCTTTGGGTCGGGCCAGGCACATTTCTGACAAACCGGCCGAATATCAATTAATACATAACAGACGCACAAATACCGCATACCAAAATCAATCCCAGTTATATGTTGATTACAGCAAACCCACCAAAATTGGACGCACACACCAAATACCAATACCAAATTCGCTCCCCCTGAAAAAAAGAAAATACTGCAAATCCCACCCTTACCTCATACTACATACCACATATTACATTTACTATATACCACACTACATACCACATACTACATACTATATACCACATAAACCTAAATACCACATATTACATACTACAAACCACATAACACCCACATATACATATACTACATAACACATACTACATACCCACATACTACAATATACCACTAACTACATACCATATACTACATAACAACTTACTAACAAAACACATACTACATATACTACATAACACATACTAACATAAACACCACACCACATATACACTACATACCAACTTCACCCCAAGAACTAAAAAAAAAAATTTGATCCACCAGAAAAAGTCTCGACGCAGGCGGCCCAGCCAGCGGCGACCGTGGAGGCCGAGGCAGCGGACACCGAGGCAGCGGTGGAGGAGATGTGCCAGCGGTACATGGAGGTGATTCGCGTCGTCGACGCCGCTGCACCCTGCTCCAGCCGGCCGCCGATGAGCCTCCGACCTCACCTCCGGTGCGCGAGGGGATGGTGCCAGAGGAATGAGGCGCGGGGCGTGGTCATATGAGGTGCGGAGGGTGGTGATGCGGGGGCGTGTCCTTGCGAGGTGCGAAGGTGTGTAAGTGCGGGGGCGTGGTCCTGCGAGGTCGGAAGGGTGTGTGAGTGCGGGGGGCGTGGTCCTGCGAGGTGCGGAGGGTGTGGGAGTGCGGGGGCGTGTCCTGCGAGTGCGGAGGATTGTGGAGGACGGGGGGCGTGATCCTATGAGTGCGGAAGGTGGTCACTATCAAGAGAGAGTGAGAGTGGGCTGGATAAGTAGCCAAAGGAAATGAGTGTAAGGCAGATGTAGGGCTGTTTAATGACATAAGGGTCGAGGGAATGAAGTAGAGTGATGTGTTTGTTGCGTTGAGAGGACTGAGATGGGCTGGGGGAAGGAAGTCCGAGGAATGAGTATGGGCAGATGTGTGGGGGATGTATTTGAGTGCAATTATTATGGGTAATGCGTGTGTGGTGTAGAGATGTGCTTGGTGGGTGTTAGTATCGAGAGAAAAGAGTGTGGAGAGGGGAAGGAGCCACAGGAATGAGTGCGGGTGGAATGAGGGCGTCGTTATCAATGAGGGAATGAGAGTAGAGGTATAGTTGTGCTTAGGAGAGAGAAATGGGTGTGGGCCAGAGATACTGAGATTCTTGTGAGTATAATCATGAGTGGGGGTAGGTGTATAGATGTGTTTAGGTGGGTGTGATCAAGGTCTATATATAAGTACAGGTCTCGTCACTCAGGGACTCAAATTCGTCCGTCTTCGGCGCATGACGTCATCTGGAGCAGAGCCTGGGGTTCACCCACGCTAATCGCGTGGTCATTCTTTGATGTGAGAGAGAGCCGTAAGGATCTCTCCCTCTCTCCGTTTTCGCTCGCTTGACTGACTGGCGCGCAAAGTCACAATGCCCAGTAGTTGGTTGCAGCTTATATATGTACATTTATGTGATGTTTATGTATTGCCATTATTATATTATTATTATTATTATTATTATTATTATTATTATTATTTTATTTTGTTGTATGATTCGTTTTATAATAAATTCATCAAAAACATTCGTTACATATGCCATGTCCTTTTTTATTTATTTTACGTCTTTATTATGCCATGTCTAAGCTGCAACATATGAATTACAAAACTAAATTCACGTAGAATGTATGATATAGGCCTACAAATAATCGCTGATAATCATCGCCTGCAAAACATGTCTAATATGCAAACCGTTCAATGTGCCAACATCTGAAATTGCTCAAGTATCTGCTCATTTACTACGTTTCTATGATCTATTGTCCCACCCCTACCATGCTCTAATTCCCCCCCCCCCTTTGCTCCAGCTCTTTCCAGGTGACGTCATAGCCTTATCACCCAAAGCTGCGCAAAGAACTCCGAAGTGACGAGACCTGTACTTATATAGACCTTGGTGTGATTACCTAGAGCAGGGGTGGCCAGCCAGACATCGCGATTGACTGGTCGATCACAAGCCTCTTTTAAGTCGATCACACTACTGTACCTCTTAAAGAATTCGTCCTCGGAAGTTGTCATGCAAATAGCATATCCGAGTACTCATATCCAATACGCACTCATAGTCCAAGTACTCAATGTCCCAAGTACTCATGTCCAAGTACTCATGATACTTGGATTTTTAGATTTTTCTTTTACTGGGGAATAAGTTATATTTATTTATAATGATGGACATGTATGAACAAAAAATTCTTTATAAAGACTATATTTATGGAATAGATTTGAATCTTAAGCTTGTATCGCAATCAGGGTAACTGTTGAAGTAGATCATATTTCACAAAAAGTTGGCCACCCCTGATCTCGAGTAATGAGCGTGAAAGTTGTAGAATGAGTGACGTTCTCTGGGACTTTTTTTTATACTGATTTTCAGCCTTTAACCAGTATCCTTTTGCACACCGTTTAGATGATTTTGATTGTATATATAACTGTATCAGAGCTTTTATTCTTATTGAATATGCATATTTCTCTCCTTTCCTATCCATCTTGTCCTTTCCTCCCCTTCATTTTCCCCCTTCCTCCTATCACCTTCTCATCCCCCTCTCCCCACTACCCCATCTCCCATCCCTATCCCTTCCCCTCTCCTATCCCCCTCCCTCTCCTATCCCCCTTCCACCCCCCCTATGCCCCTTCCCCCTCCCCAACCCCCTTCCCCCTCCCCAATCCCCCTTCCCCCTCCCCAAATCCCCCTTCCCCCTCCCCAATCCCCCTTCCCCCTCCCAATCCCCCTTCCCCCCACCTCCCCTCCCTCCTATCCCCCAACCTATCCCCTCCTCCCACTCCCTCCCCCCATCCCCTCACTCCCCTTCCTCTCCCCAATCCCCCTTCCCCCTCCCTCCCCCACCCACCCAATCCCCCATCCCCTCCCCACCCACCCCTATTCCCCTTTCCCCCCTCTCCCCCCAATCCCCCTATCCCCCTTCCTTCCCCCACCCACCCAATCCCCCCATCCCTCCCCACCCCACCCCTATCCCCTTTCCCCCCCCCCTACCTACCCCCGCAGACCCACCTGGCTTGGAAGGCGACCACCTGTCCGACCCGATTCTTCAGCTGAGCAACTGCTGGCGCCCTTCTCGCCCATCCCGCCCACGTTCTTCCGCCCACGACACGAGCGGAACGGCCTGATGAACGCCTCCCTCAGCGCGTCCGATTCCCGAAGGAGGACGCATCAGCACCCTCGGGAGGTTGGCGCCCTGGTTATTTTTTTTTTTTTATTTTTTTTTTTTTAGTTTTCGATATTTTTTTCGTTTTTATTTTATTATTATTTAGTTTTCGTTTTTTCTTAGTTTTCGATATATATTTTTTTTTAGTTTGATAATTTTTTTTTTTTTTTGTTATCGATTTTTTTTTTTTTTTTTTATTTTTATTATTTTTTTAGTTTATTTATTATTTTTTTTAGTTTTCCTTTATTTGTTTATTTAGTTAGTTTTCGTTCATTTATTTACGTTAATTGATTTATCTATTTATTGTTAATTTGGTTATTTCGTTATCTGTTTATTGGTTTGTTTGTTTATTTTTGTTTATTTATTTTGTTTTACTTGTATTTTTTCTTTATTTGTATACCTATTAATTATTTGTTTGGTTATTTGCTTATTTATTTTCTTAAAATCTATTTTATGGCACTTTTTCTCGCTTATTTGTTAGAATTTAAATGGCTTTTTTAAAATCTTGTATTGAAATATGGCGGGTTTTCTCGTCTCGGAAATGGTATATAAAACAAAAATGATAATTGAAAAAAGTATATATGGCATAAAATCATGTTCTAAAAAATAGCGAATTTCTTTATTTCTGAAATCGTAAATAAAACAAATATATAGATTGATTGATTGATAGATATAATAAGTGACATAAACTAATATTACTTCCTCTTTCTCCTTCCCCTTCCTTATTTCTTCCTCCCTCCTTTCATTCCCTTTCTGCTTCTTCTTTATTTTTTTTTTTTTCATTTCCTTTCCCACTCATGTCCCTTCTTCTTCTTCTTCCTTTTTCACCTCTCCCTCTCCTCCATTCTTCCCCTTCCCTCTCCACCCTCCACTCCTTCCCTTCCCTCCCCCCCCCCCTCCCCCCCTTCCCTTCCCCCTTCCTTCCCACCCATCCCACCTTCCCTCTCCCCCTCCACTCTCCCCCTTCCCCCCCCCTCCCTCCCCTTCCCCCTTCTCCCCTCCACTCCCCCTCCTTCCCTCCCCTCCTCCCTCCCACCCTCCACTCTCCTCCCCCCTTCCCTCTCCTCCCTCCACTCTCCCCTCTCCTCCCCCTCTCCCCCACCTCCTCCCCTTCCCCCAGGCCATCGAGGTCCTGACGGCGTGGCTGACGGAGCACCGCGACCACCCGTACCCTGACGACGACCAGAAGGCGTCTCTGGTGCGGCGGACGGGACTCTCGACGCAGCAGGTGGGCCACTGGTTCACGAACGCCCGGCGCCGCCTCCTGCCGAAGCTGCGGGCGGATCTGACGAAGGAGTGAGGTCGGGGGTGTAGGGGTGGGGGGGTGAGGGAGAGGGGTTTGTGTGGGTGTGAGTGAGAGTGAGTGTGTATGTATGTGTGTATGTGTGTGTGTGAGTGTGTGTGTGAGTAGTGAGTGAGTGAGTGAGTGTGTGTGAGTGTGTGTGAGTGAGTGAGTGAGTGAGTGAGTGAGTGAGTGAGTGTGTGTGTGTGAGAGTGAATGTGTGAGTGAGTGAGTGAGTGTGTGTGTGAGTGAGTGGGTGTGAGTGAGTGAGTGTGTGTGAGAGTGAGTGTGTGTGTGTGTGGAGTGAGTGAGTGAGTGTGTGTGTGTGTGTGTGTGATTGAGGTGAGTGTGAGTGTGTGTGTGTGTGTGTGTGTGTGTGTGTGAGTGTGTGTGTGGTGAGTGTGTGTGTGGTGTGTGTGTGTGTGTGTGTGTGAGTGTGAGTGTGAGTGTGTGTGTGTTGTGTGTGTGTGTGTGTGTGTGTGTGTGTGTGTGTGTGTGTGTGTGTGAGAGTAAGCGAGAGCGAGAGTTGCCGTAGAAATGAATTTCGTGAAAGTAAACTATACACATTTTTTCTATATCTGAAAGAAGTGAATTTTGAGTTTATTTATGTAAAATGTGAATGATAATACAAAGAGAGGAAATATGTATGTAACGAAACTAAAACCGGTTAAAAGTGAATTGAATCCAAAAATATATTTGTGATAAAACCTTATATTTTTTGTCAGAATATTGGCACAGTGTTACTATAATTACATAGTACAGATGAGTTATATAATCAGGAATTTACATTACATGCATTGTTTCCTATAATTAATGAGACATTTTTTTGAGATTAGTGTAAATTTGGCAAGAGAATTTGTACTGTTTTATGGATTGGCTAATCAACGGAGTACATCTAGGTATGATTTTATTTAACCATGATTTCATTGTAAATAAATTCTTAATTTCGGAAGAATAAATGGTTCTGATTTATTACATCCTACCGCCAAATAATAATGATAAATAAATGAAAATAAAATAGATACATAAATAAAAAATAAAAACATGTTATGGTTCGGTATGAATGAAACTGCAAAAGGCAGATTGTCCATTTACAGGTGGATACTGTACACACACACACACACACACACACACACACACACACACACACACACACACACACACACACACACACACACACAACACACACACACACACACACACACACACACACACACCACACACACCACACACACACACACACACACACACACACACCACACACACACACACACACACACACACCACACCACCACAACCACACACAACACAACCACACAACCACAAACCACACACCACACACACACAACCACACACACACACACACACATATATACAAACATAAAAATACATCTTATCCTTAACAAACAAATTTGGA
>NW_020869844.1:365523-373023 GCF_003789085.1 Penaeus vannamei | reverse complement strand
AGCCGAGGTGCGCCGAAGTTGCACGGGAGGAGGGGGTGGGGGGGGGAGGGGGGGTGGGGGTGCAGGAGGGGGGCGGTATTGCAGGAGTTGCAACGGCAGGATTCGTGGAAGGAAGTCTGAACGATAACGATGGGAGAGAGATGTGATAATATTGGTAGGTGGGGGTGGGGGGGGATGGGTGGGGGGGTAGGAAGGATGGGGGGAGGGGATGGGAAGGGGAAGGGGAGGCTAAGGGTGGGAGGGGAGGGGGGAGGGGAGGGGAAGGGGAGGCTAAGGGGGATATTAAGGGAGAGGGTGTAGGGGGAGGGGAGGAGAATAGACCTGGGAGGTAAGGGGGTAGATGGGATAATATTGGAAGGGGGGTGGGTGGGTGGGTGAGGGTAGGAAGGATGGGGGGGTGGGATGGGAAGGGGAAGGGGAGGATAAGGGTGGAAGGTAAGGGAGAGGGTGTATGGGGAGCGGAGGGGAATAGACCTAGGAGGTAAGGGGTAAGGGTAGAAATGAGGATAATAATAAAACTAAGTGGTTAAGAGCTATGGCCTGGGGAGTGGGGGTAGGGGTTACAGGTAAAAGGTAAGGGTTAGAAATTCGGATAAAAACAAGAGGGTAAGGGCTATGGCAGTGGGGGGGGGGTAAGGGCTAAGGCTAAGGTTAAGAGATAAAAATGGGGCTTAAACCAAGGGGATTAGGGCAGGGCTAAGAGGCAAAGAGTACAGGTTAAGGGTTATCTAATAGGGTAAAGGGAGGTGGGTGCTACACGCAGTTTGGTAATAGCTGTAACGGAATCAATTTAGAGTGTTGCAGTATATTTTATGGTAATGGGTTTCCCTCTGGTAATCTTTTTATAATAGCGTAGGAGTGTCAGCTTGTCACTTGTAATTACTTATCATACAAGTGCATCATAATTATCTTTAATTGAAGGGTGAGGTTATTTATCTGCACGGGTGTATTGCACTTATTGCTTATTCCTTTATACTGCTATCTTGTTTATTGTTTATCGCTTTCTTTTACGTATCATCCATTATTTCAATGCTTCGATTTTTGTTATTTTTAAGAACGGATGTGAGAGGTTTGTTGTAAATCATATAATTTTGTGTTTTTTATTAAATGTATGTTGATATTGATTATCATATTGATGTTTAGTTGCAATGTTATTCTATGAAACTGTCGTATGCTCTATTATAGTGCATTATATATACAGTATATCAAGTGACCTCGTTGATAAGCTTTTTGAAACATGAATTATGATGTACATAGATTAATACATAACAACAGAGCAATGCAGAAGAATTTAGAATTTACGATACAACGTTATAATGAAATGAAATAGAAAAGTTTCTAGACATTGTCATTAAGATTTACTTTGATTTTTTTTCCCCACATAATTTGTTGTCACATTTTATCAATGATAAATCAAAAAACTAAGATTTGATATTTGATTTATTGCGTAAAAGGAGTAAATGTGTAACACGATGCGCAAAGTGTGCTTATTTTGTTTAGAAGTTGAGCTCATGTAAACAACGTGTCCGATCGTTCATCTCTTGGCTACGTCGTCAGATGTTTGTTTAGGAACCAAAGACATTTTTGCTTTAAAAGTTTGATGTTTATATTTATTTACTATTTTATCTATCTATACGTATATCTCTATATGTTCTTTTTTATTTTTTCATCTTTTTAAATTCGTTATATTTTTTTTTTTCTTTTTTTTTTCTTTTGTAGAATTGATAGACTCGAATGACGACAAAATGTTGAGCAATATAAGTCAGGAGGAATTTTTCTATTCGTTGAATAACGAGATTATTGATATTATTTCATTCACTTTATAATTTGGTTTTAAAAATTATATGTGTCTAGTTACATACATTTTCTTACACATATTTTTTGGACAAGTGTTTATTTCATATCTCGTTATCGAAAAGTAGGGAAATGTGTAACGAAAAGTCGCTTTAAAAAATTATTACACCCGTGACATAGTAATAATGAAATGTTTTTTTTATTGCAAAACTTTAGAAAAAAAAATGCATAGTAACGGTTGTAAACGCATTCACTGAACTGAAAAAAATATATGTCTAAAAGAAAATTTATTGTAAAGGTTATTGTGGTAGAAATATTGTTTGGTTTCAAAGCTGTTTTATGAATTTTCATTAACTTACTCTTACTATTTCATTATTTGTTTCTTTAATTGCTCTTAAACTTTTATTCGATACATTTTATCATATTTTATTCATGGTTGTAAAAAATGAATTTACCTGGTTTAAGAACTTTTGTTGAGATTTGAAACAGGACTAATTCTTCAAATTCAAGAATATTTAATACACATCACTAAAACTTAAGGCTTAAAACTTAAAACTTACAATATACTTAACAGTCTATATTACGACTTAAGACTTGATAATGAGTATTAAAACTAAGCTTAACGAAATTAAACTCAAAATAAAAACCTAGAATCTACTATTAAAATTTCAAAACTTCGTAGCAAGACAACACACAACCACAATATTTTGAAACTAAAGATGAAAACAGAAAACTCAACACTGAAAAAACTCAAGTAGGATTTGAACCTCAAAAATCAAATTCTAAAACTCAAGATAATGAAAAAAAAAAACGAAAAAAAATCACACTAGTTCCTACGTAGATGGCTCTTATGTAGAATAAGTGTATCATTTACATATTACTTACATAATGATATTGCATCTGGCATTTGCATTACGACATAATTATAATGATTATTCTCTTCATTATGTCTTACTCTCAATATTCTTATTATTCTTATTATTGATATTATTGTGATCACTATCGCTATTATCTTTATCATCATTATTATCATTATTTGCATTATCATTATTTGTATTATCATTATTATTATTATTATTATCATTATTATTATTATTATTATTATTTTTATTATTATTATTATTATTATTATTATTATTATTATTATTATTATTATTATTATTATTATTATTATTATTATTATTATTATTCGTAGCAGTAGTAGTAGTAGTAGTATCACCATCATCATCGTTATAGTTATCATTATTATTATCAATATCATTGTTATCATTATTATTATCATCACTGTTATTACTGTTATTATCATCATCGACAATAATAATAATTATAATAATGTTGACGATGATAATGGTAGTAAAGATAATGATATCAATGATAATAATGATGATAGTGTGGATATAACAACAACAACAATAATAATGATAATAATAATGACAATAGTAACGATAATGATGATGATAATGATGATAATAATGATTATAATAATAATGATGATAATGATGATAATAGTAGTATTAATGATAATAAGAAGAATAAAAATAAGAATAGTAATGATAATAATGATAGTCGTAATAGTAACAAAAATAATAATGACAATTATTACATTATTATTACTAATAATAATGACAATCATTACTATGATGAAAACAATAATCATGATGATAATGATGATGATGTTAGGATAATGATAATGACGATAATAATGATAAAAATAATAATAATAGTAATAATAGCAGTATTAATGACAATGATTTTATTATGATGGTGATAATGACAATACTGCTAATGAAAACAATAAGGATAATGATAATGAAATTTAATTATAATGATAATAAGATTAAACCTGAGAACAATGATAATATTATTGATAATCATCATCATAATGATATCAATAATGATAATGATAATAAAACTGATAATGATAATAGTAATAGTGAAGAAAACAATGATAGCAATGACAATGATAATAATGAAAATGATAATGCTAATAATGATGATGATTATAATGCTGATGATCATAATGATAATGATGGTCATGATAACATTAATGATAATGATAATCGTAATATAGATAACAATAACAATTATGATGATGAGGATGATAATGATGATGATGATGATGCATTTAATGATGGTGGTAAAGATGATAATAAAGATTATTATCATTATAATAGTTTCGATGATAATTATCGTTATTATTAATATTATATTATAATGATGATATTGATAATAATAACGATGATAATAACAACAATAAAAAAACAACATTTCCAATAACAATGATAATTACTATAATAATGATGATAACTATAACAACAACAAGGATAAGAATAATAATCGTAATAACAGAAAAATAAAATCTGCGTGATAAAAATCCTGGCGTTTCCCCTCCGTAGACTTCAACTCGTGACGTCACCATAGCACGCGTTCCCGTTTTCTGCCTTGTCCTTTCAGCGACCTCGGCTTCGCCCTGAAATTGTTATTGGTGTTTGAGTTGGTTATTTTTTTCTCGCAGAAGAAATGGTATGATTATATGATTGTGGTTACTGTTTCGTGCATATGTGTGTGTGTGTGTAAATATATATACATATATTATATATATATATATATATTAATATATATATATATATATATATATATATATATTATATATATATATATATATATAATATGTGGTGTGTGTGTGTGTGTGTGTGTATATGTATATCCATATACATATGCGTATATAATATATATATATATATATATATATATATATATATATATATATATATATAATATATATATATATATATATATATATATATATATATATATATATATATATATATATATATATATATATATATATATATGTATATATATATATATATATATATATAGTATATATATATATATATATATATATATATATATATATATATAATATATTAATATATATATATATATATATATATATATATATATATTATATATATATATATATATGTATATATATATATATATATTATATATATATATATATATATATATATTATATATATATGTATATATATATATATATATATATATATATATATATTATATATAATATATATATATATATATATAATATATATATTATATATGTATATTGATACATATATTAAACATATTGATATATAGATAGCGGACTAGAGTGAGAGAAAAAGGATGGAGAGATAGAGAAATGGATATAAAAAAAATATCATTGTATGTATATTCTGTACACACAAACCTGTCGGATCGCCAGCGTGTCCAACCCCTTCCCCTGTCGCTCTCTCCTCCCTCTTTCTTGTTCCTCTGCATCCTGTCTTCTTCCTCCTGTCCTCTTCCTCTTGTTCCTTTTCCCTCCTGTTCCTCTTCCTCTTCCTCTCCTTCATGTTCATCTCAATCCTGTTTCTCTCTCCCTCCTATCCCACCACTTTTTTTACTCCTCTCTTTCCTATTCTTCTTGCTCCTCTTCCTCCTTCCTCTCCTCCTCTTTCTCTCCCTCTCATTCATATCCTCTCCCCCTGTACCTCTCTGCCTCCTCCCTCTCGCTCTTATCCTCTCCCTTCTATCATCCCTTTTTCCTATCCCTTCTTATTTTCTTCCTCCTGTTTTCTCTCCTTTTCTTCACCCTCCTGTTTTCTTCTCCTCCTCCCTCTCCCTCCTGTTCCTCTCCCTCCCTTCCTCATGTCCCAGTCCTCTCCCTCTCTCTCCCCATGTTCTTCTCACCCTCCTATCCTTCTCCTCTCCTCCCAATCCCTCTTTCTGCTATTCCTTTTCCTCCTATCTCCCTCCTGTTCCTCTCCTTCCGCCCCCATGTCCCACTCCTCCTCCTTTCTCCCTCCTGTTCTCTCCCTCCTATCCCTTCTCCCTCGTAACCCTCTTCTCCTACTCCTCCCCCTCTTTAATCCCTCTCCCTCCTATCTCCATGCTGTTTCTTTCCCCTCCTCCATCTCCCTCTTTATCCTCTCCCTCCCGCTCCCTCTTCATCCTCGCCCTCCTATCTCCCTCCTGTTCCCCTCGTTCCTACATCTCCCTCTTTATCCTCTCCCTCCTGTTCCCCCCTCGTTTCTACATCCCCTCTTATCCTCTCCCTCCAATCCCTTTTCTCCTATTCCTTTCCCTCCTACCTCCCTCCTGTTCCTCCTCTCCCTCCAATCCCTCTTTCTCCTACTCCTTTCCTCTACCTCCCTCCTGTTCCTCTCCCTCCTCCCTCTTCCCAAAGGACTTCCTCCCTCTCTCCCATGTTCTTCTCCCTCCTATCCCTCTCCTTCGTAACCCTCTTTCTCCTACTCCTTTCCCTCCTATCGCCCTCTTGTTCCTATCCCTCCTTATTTTCTTCCTCCTGTTTCTCTCCTGTTCCCCTCGTTCCTACATCTCCTCCTGTTCCTCCCCTCCTCCCTCTTCCCCAAAGGACTTCCTCCCAGTGCTCTCCCGGCGTGTCTCCCCAGCGGAAGGAAACTCGTCATGTGAGAATAGCCTCCCCTCTCTCTCCTCCACGCCCCCCGCCCTCACGCCCACGCCGCCCATCTACTGTACGTGTTTCTGGCCCTCCTTCCTCTATCCCGTCACACGCCAGACAGCGAGATCGGAACGCCCAGTTTATATTTTTAGCTTTTTTTTTTTTATCTTTTTTTAATGTTTTATGTCTATTTTACTTATTTTTTCGTTTTTTGTCTATTCTATTTTTTTTTTTTTTTTTTTTGTCTTTTGTCGATTATATTCTTTATTTTTCTTCTTTTGTGTTTAGGTTTGCAGGTGGATTCGGATGAGGATTAATAAATACAGACATATATGTAGATAGAAACACACACGGTGAAACGAGGCACGCATATGAACGCACATATGGTAAATATATGCGTAAAGCACACCCACACCCACATACAAAACACAAACACACACGCACAACCCTCTCATACACGTACAGCACACAGACAGACAACATGCAAACACACACACACACAAACAAACAAAAACAAACCCACACAAACAAACAAAACACAACAACAACCACACACACAAACAACACCACACACACCACACACAACACACAGCCCCCCCCAACACGTATCCCCACACTTACACACGCAGATGCACATCCATGCGTGCTAATTCCCTCAAAACCCAACATCCCTCACAACGGCAGCGAGAGAAAGCTGTTAAACCCATCTTCACACCTCACAACCTGCTGGTATGAGAGGAGGGTTAGCATTATCCTGAGAGGAACTGGAAGGAGAAGGAAATGGCGATCAATTATATATATAATATATATATATATATATATATATATATATATATATATATATATATTATATATATTTTTTTTTTTTTTTTTTTTTTTTTTTTTTTTTTTTTTTTTTTTTTTTTTTTCTTTTCTGTTTTTTTTTTTTTTTTCTTTGTTTTTTTTTTTTTTTTTTTTTTTTTTTAATCTCTCGTGTATTTTTGTTGTCTGTCTGTCTGTTTTGTTCATCTTCTGCCTGTTTTCTCTTTTTGCCTGTCCCTTAGTCTCTCTCTTTCGTTTTTGTCGTATTCTCTATATTTACAGTATCTGTCTTTCTATATTTCATTCATCCTCTCTCTCTCTCCTCTCTCTCTTCTCTCTCTCTCTCTCTCTCTCTCTCTCATTCTTTGTCTGTCTGTCTCTTCTCTCTCTCTTCTCTCTCTCTCTCTCTCTCTATATATATATATATATATATA
>NW_020869844.1:336458-341158 GCF_003789085.1 Penaeus vannamei | reverse complement strand
ATCAATCTGTTTATGTGTATACCAAGAAGATATATATATATATATATATATAATATATGATGATAATTAATAGAGATAAAAGAATGATAGGTAGTGTGAAACAGATATAAAAAAAAATCCATATGATGAGATGATAATGATAATATAAAGTATGAACTAATAGTAATAAAAGAATAAGAATAAATCAATATAATAATAATGACTAACGGGTGATGAAATGATAATAATATAGAAAATAAATTAATAATTAATGATAACGATAAAATAAATATGATATATAAGAATAATTCATTGTTATCGATAATATTCGTAATGATTAGTAGTATAATTAATGATAATAAGATAAACAATGAAAATGAAATGATAATGACATGGTGATAATGATGATGATGATGATAATCATGATAATGAAATCAATGATAATTATAATAATGATAATATCAATGATAACAATATTGATAATGATTATAAGTGATAGTAAGAGTAATTAGGATAATCCTTATGATCATAAGATGAGTTACTGATATAACAATTGTGGTAGGAGAGTATTAGTAACAATGATGATAAATATAATAGTAAATGATAATTGCATTATAAATTCTGTTATCATTAATGAAATTATTGTTAATATTATCATCATCATTATTGTTATCCCTATCATCCTTTTATCATCATTCTCTGTATCCCTTTTTATCATCTGATAATGATTATTTTACATATATTATATCATGCATCATATATAATGATAAATTATATCATTATCATTAATTTAACCAAATCTCAATAGGGGAATATGAAAACGGCTAACGATACACATTTAATTGATAAGAGAGAGAGAGAGACGAGAAGAAAAGAGAGAGAGAGAGGAGAGAGAGAGGAGGAGAGAGAGAGAAGAGAGAGAGAGAGAGAGAGAGAGAGAGAGAGAGAGAGAGAGAGAGAGAGAGAGAGAGAGAGCTACGCATAATTTAGTAAGAAATTAAGCAATAACAAAAGAAGAAGAAGAGAGAGAGAGAAGTAGAGAAATAGAGAGAGAGAGAGACAGGCAGACAGACAGAGAAGCTACGATAACCCGTTAATTTCTGATATTAACAGTAAACAGAAGAAGAGAATGAGAGAGAAATAGAGAAAGAGAGAGAGACAGACTGACAGACAGCCAGACAGACAGAGAAGCAACCGCATAACCCATTTAAATTCAGAAAGAAATTAACAATAAACAAGAAGAGAGGAGAGAAAGAGAGAGAGAATGAAAGAGAGAGAGAGAGAGAGAGAGAGAGGAGAGAGAGGAGAGAGAGAGAGAGAGAGAGAGAGAGAGAGAGAGGAGAGAGAGAGACGAGAGAGGGAGGGAGGAGAGAGAGAGAGAGAAAGAGGAGAGAGGAGAGAGAGAGAGAGAGAGAGAGAGAGGAGAGAGAGAGAGAGAGAGAAGAGAGAGAGAGAGAGAGAGAGAGAGAGAGAGAGAGAGAGAGAGAGAGAGAGAAGAGAGAGAGAGAGGGAGGGAGGGAGGGAGAGGGAGAGAGAGGAGAGAGAGAGAGAGAGAGAGAGAGAGAGAGAGAGAGAGAGAGAGAGAGAGAGAGAGAGAGAGAGAGAGAGAGAGAGAGAGAGAGAGAGAGAGAGAGGACAGAGACAGACAGAGACATAGACAGAGAGAGAGAAACAGAGAGAGAGAGAGAGAATGACAAATAACCGCATACCAAACCTCAACAACAGAAATATGCACCACAATAACAACAATAACAACAATAACAACAACAACAAAGCAACAATAACAACAAACAACAAAAAATACATTTAACTCTCCTCCTGTGATCGCAGAGTTGCCAAAGGAAGCGGAAATTACATAAGCCTAAGTGAACTTGTTTACACTGACTCTTAAAAGATAACTGCAGATAGCACAGCGTCTTAATATGATAAGAATGATATGCGCCAAGTGATAAGATGATTAAGCAATAGGTGATGAAAGGGGGACTAAGGAGAAGGAGGAGGAGGAGGAGGAAGGGAAGAAGGAAGGAAGGGAATGGAGGAGAGGTAGAAAGGGTGAATGAAGAGGGTAAGTGAGGGTGATGAAAAGGGGGATTAGGGAGGATGATGATGATGGAGAGAATAGAGTGAAAGGAAAAAGGAAGGAAGGGAATGGAAGAGAGGTAGAAAGGGTGAATGAAGAGAGAAAGTGAGGGTGATGAAAAGGGGGATTAAGGATGATGATGATGATGAAAGGAATAGAGGAAGGAAGGAATGAAAGAGAGGTAGAAAGGGTAAGTGAAAGAGGAATGAGGAGAAAGGATGGGAGATGAGATACGGTGGAGAAAGAGGGGAATATAGGAAAGGGAAAGAGAGAACGAGAAAAAAGGAGTAAGCGAGGGAAATGACAGAAAGAGAGCGAATGAGGGAGATGAAGAAAGGGGAAGAGAAAGGGCGTAGAGGATTAAACTTACGAAGAAAAAATATCAGAGAGGCGATAGAGGAAGAAATAATGTCTAGGATATGTTTTTTTTCCTGAAATGCAGGCATACGAAATTAGACATGTGGATATATACTATATATTTAAATACCCAAACGAACACACATACATACACACACACACACACACACCACACACACGCACACACACGCACACACACACACACACACACACACACACACACACACACACACACACACACACATACACAGACACATCACACACACATATAGACATACATACAAACATATAATACATACATATATATGTTATTTTTTTCTTTTTTTTATGTATGTATGTATGTATATATAAACTTATCACGTGCCATTGCCATCTTATCAGCCTTATCAGCTGGTTCTTCGCGCACAGTTATCTAAATAGCGAGCTAAAAATGCATCTTTCGTCACCCGAAGGCAGCTGATGCGTGGTGTTAACATTTTATGTAAGTCACTCGCTCTTTTTGCACTTAAGAGTGACTTCACACTTTCTCTCTCTTCCTCTCTATCTGTCTCTCTTTCAGTCGTTCTCTTTTTTAGTCTCTCTGTCTTGTCTGTCTATGTTGTCTGTCTGTCCTGTCTGTCTCTCATCTCTTTCTCTTTCTCTCTCTCTCTCTCTCTCTCTCTCTCTCTCTCTCTCTCTCTCTCTCTCTCTCTCTCTCTCTCTCTCTCTCTCTCTCTCTCTCTCTCCTTCTTCTACAAAGATGCAAAATGATCAAAATGTTTTGCTGTCAAATGAACATAGAAAAGGAAGTAAGAAGAAAGAGAAGATTTTAGCTATTTTTGTAGTAGTTATTATTATCATAATTATTTTTATTACTATTATTATTATTATCATTATCATTATCATTATCATATCATTATTATTATCATTATCATTATTATTATTATGATTATGATTATGATTATCATTATTATCATTATTATCATTATTATTATTATTATTATCATTATTATCATTATCATTATTATTACTTATATAAATATCACTATCATCAATACTAGTATCAGTATCAGTATCATGATCATTATTAATCATCATTATCATTACTCTCATTATCATCATCATTATCGCCCTTGCCATTGTCATTATCTGAGCATAACACCGGTGCGACGTGACACGTTGAAACACGCCACGGGCCGATGTCACAAGGGGACCCCGGGCGTCACGTGATCAGGACGGGCAGTCTCGCTGAAGAGATCATAGCAATAGGTCGAGCATTTAAATCTTGTGGTATTTCCTGAGAGATTGGACTCGCTTATCAAAGAGGATGTGTGTTAAACTTCATTATCATCAGAATTATTATAATCTTTATGATAATTATTGCTATAATCATTATCATTATTAAAATTATAATCATTATTATCATAATTGTTATCACTATTGTTATTGTTAATATCACTATTATAATGATTATTATTATTGTTATTATCATTATCATTATTATTATTGCTATTATTATTATTATCATGATTAACATTATTACTGTTATTATTTTTATTATTATTATTATTATCATCATCACTATTATCATTACTCTAATAATATTATTATTATAATATAATTACTGTTATTATTTTTATTATTATTATTATCGTCATTACTATCATTATCATTATTATTATTATCATTAATATTGTCATTATTATCATTATTATCATTATCATTATTATTGTTATTATTATGTTTTATATTATAATCGTTATTACCATTATCTTTTATATTGTTATCACTATCACCATTATCAGTATCATTATCATCCTTAATGTGCTTTTATTGGTATCATTCCTGTTGCTGTTTACACTGTAACTGTTACTAAAAACAATTAATGTATATGTTCCGTGACTAAAGCTAATACTTACTGCTGATTTTAATAAAAGTACTGCTGCTATAACTGATTCTACTACTACTACTACTACTACTACTATGTACAACTACTACAGTTGTTACGATTAAAGCTACTGCTACTACTATTACTACTACTACCATGTACAATAACTGCTACTACTACTACTATTACTACTACTACCATGTACAACAACTGCTACTGCTACTACTACTACTATTACAATTGTTACAATTACATCTACTGCTAATACTACTACTGCCATTATGAATACTGTCCTAATTTCTAATCATCATCATGATTCCGTTTATTTCATCGTCTTATTATTGTGATTGTTATTTTATACTTCCATCTCCAGATTATATTCCTGAGTGCTGGTGCTTGCATGGGCGTGCGTGAATT
>NW_020869844.1:328958-331458 GCF_003789085.1 Penaeus vannamei | reverse complement strand
TATAAGACATTTTGACACATTGGTGAATTTGACGCTTGTGCTCAAAGGGGTCGGGTCAATAGAGGTGATAATTACTTTGGAAGCCAAAGGGATCGTCAACCTAATATACCTTTCCTCTTTTTTTTTTTTCTTTTTTTTTTTTTTTGACTCGCATGGTGGTTGGTACTCGGGAGCTCAGATTAAATGTCTTTTTTGCTGTTATCCTTTTTCTTGTTCTTCCTCTTTTCCTTTCCTTCTTCCTGTTGCGTTTTTCTGTTCTTTTCTTTTCCCTTTTTATTTCTTATTTTCTCTTTGCTTGTCTCTATCACTGTCTTTCTGTTTCTCTCTCTCTCTTCTCTCTCTCTCTCTTCTCTTCTCTCTCTCTCTCTCTCTCTCTCTCTCTCTCTCTCTCTCTCTCTCTCTCTCTCTCTCTCCTTCTCTCTCTCTCTCTCTCCTCTCTCTCCTCTCTCTCTCCTCTCTCTCCCTCTCCCTCTCCCTTCTCCTTCTCCCCTCTCTCTCTCTCCCCCCCTCTCCCTCTCACCCTCTCTATCTATCTATCTCTTCTCTTTTTCTTCTCCTCTCCCCCTTCCCTCTTCCTGTTTATCGAGTTAATCCTATCCAAAATTTCACTTCCATTCCTCGTCAATATAATTTCGCCTTCATTATATTTCCTCCCTTTTCGCGCTGTCATTAATCTTCGTATTTAATTCGCGGGGACAATGCAGGTCCACGTGCGGCGATATTTCGTAATTTATCGCTCGGGCGGCGAGGGGAGAGAGAGAAGAGGGGAAGAGGGGATGAGGGGATGGAGGGGGAAGGGGAGAGGAGGAGAGAGGGTTGAGGGAGGGAAGGAGGGAGGGATGGTAGGAGGGAGGGGAGGAGAGAGAGAAGAGGGGATGAGGGATGGAGGGAGGGTAGGTGGGAGGGAAGGAGAGAGAGGGGGATGGAGGGAGGCGAAGGGGAGGAGTGGGTGAAGGGATGGAGGGATGGTTGAAGGGAGAGGAGGAGAGGGGATGAAGTGAGGGAACGGGGGAGGAGAGTGGGTGAAGGGAGGGAAGAGGGGGAAGGGGAAGAGTGGGGATAAAGGGAGGGATGAGGAGAGAGGGGAGAGGGATGGAGGGATGGCAGGAGGGAGGAAAAGGGAGAGGGGAGGAGTGGGGATGGAGGGAGGGAAAAGGAGAGGGGAGGAGGTGGAAGAAGGAAAGACAGGAAGAGGGAAGAGGAGAGGGGGGAGGAAGGGTAGGAGGGATAGAAGAAGGAATAAGATAGGAGGTTGAGGAAAGGAGGAGGGATGGAGGAAGGGTAAGGGGCATAGAAGAGGAAAACAGGGATATTGGGGGTAGAGAAGGGAGGGGGAGGAGAGGGGATGAAGACTGGATCAAAAGGGGAAGGAGAGGGGATAGGGAACAGGGAAGGGAGGGAGAGTAAGGAGAAGGGGAGAGGGGAGGTAGGGGAAAGAAAGAGTGAGGGGATGTACCAAAGGAGGGGAAGGTAAGTGGGGAGGAAGTGGAGGGAAGGTGATAGCGGAGGCGATGGTGGGAGGGGAGGGAGGGAAGGGAGGGAGGGAGGGAGGGAAGGTGATAGCGGAGGCGATGGTGGGAGAGGGAGGGACGAGGGAGGGAAGGTGGCGGAGGCGATGGTGGGGCGGAGGCGATGGTGGGAGAGGGAGGAGGGAGGGAGGGAGGGAAGGTGATAGCGGAGGCGATGGTGGGAGGAAGGGAGGGAAGGTGGGAGGGAGGGAAGGGGACGAGGGAACGAAGCGAGCGCGAGGGGAGTGAGGCAGACCATCTGTGGGCTGGTCTGTCCCCTCTGTTTCACCCTCGCCCTCGCACCCTATCTGTCTACCATCGCTCTTTACCCTCTTCTCCTCCTCCGTCTCTCTTCTTCTCTCTCTCTCTCTCTCTCTCTCTCCCTTCTCTCTCTCTTTCCTTCTCTTTCTCTCTCTCTCTCTCTCTCTCTCTCTCTCTCTCTCTCTCTCTAGTCTCTCTCTCTCTCTCTCTCTCTCTCTCTCCTCTCTTCTCTCTCTCTCTCTCGTCTCTCTCTCTCTCTGTCTCGCTCTCCTCTTTCCTTCTCTTTCCTTCTCTCCTCTCTCTCTCCCTCTCTCTCTCTCTCTCTCTCTCTCTCTCTCTCCTCTCTCTCATCTCTCTCTCTCTCTCTTCTCTTCTCTCTCCTCTCTCTCTTTCTCTCTTTCCTTCTCTTCTCTTCTCTCTCTCTCTCTCTGTCTCTCGTCTCTCTCTCTCTCCTCTCTCTTCTCTCACCTCTCTCTCTCTCCTCTCTCTCTCTCTCTCTCTCTCTCTCTTCNAGGAGAGAAGCGAGGAGGAGAAAAGAGAGACGAGGAGATGAGAGAGCGAGAGAGAAAGAGAGAGAGAAGACGAGAGAGAGAGGAGGAGAACATAGCCGTGTAAGAGACGGAGACTTGAGAGAGAGACAGGACAGAAGACCAGACAGACATCAGAGGAAGAGAAGAGAGAGATGGAGAAGATGTCGAGGGGAGAGAGAGATGAGATGAGAGACTGTGAAG
>NW_020869844.1:306458-308958 GCF_003789085.1 Penaeus vannamei | reverse complement strand
CCTTGCTGCCTTCTTAGGTTTCCAATTCCGTCCTGCTTGACTTCATTGGTCTTGACAGACTAGTAGTTTATGATACTACACTATACGAAGGTATGTAAATGCTCTCTGTGTTATCTTCAATGTTCTCTTGTTTTCCGCTAGCTCGTACCGACTGGATAACAGGTTTCTCCTCTAACAAGTCTCAAATTCTTGGAACTTGGTCCTTGTTCCATGGAGAACTTTAGAGCCAAGTGAGGCTTCGCTTCATTGCTAAATGTGTCGAGAGCCGTCCATCTAGTGGTTCTCCCGAATAGACCTCATAGATATAATGGGTCAACGTCATCTATGTTTTCAAAGTTCAATGTCTGTAAACCTTGATATGTCCCAGTGCGTTGCTCCATCAGTGACTTTTGTAACAGTTAGTCTCGCCCAGTACCTTTCTTGTCCATGCTAAGTGTTGAATAAGAGTTGTGTGCATTTAGATACATTGCTAGCTTTGACCTCTCAACTTCTTGATACTAACAGGAAAGAAGTCTCGCACTCGGCTCTCACTTATCCAATTTACAGCACTTTCAGTAACCATTATACGGCCTTGTCTTATTAGGTCACCTAATAATTTCCTTGTGGAATATTCCTCTCAGCCTTCAGGATCTCCCAATGTGACTCTCCGATTGCATTTCCGTATTCGAACGCGCTTCTTTGAGGACGATTGTACGGCTTGCAATGTGCCCACTCGTCCCTGTATTTATTCACTGCGGCGCTTCTCTACAATGTACTCAAATGCGCTGACGATTACGGTTCTATTGTTGGACTTTACTCTTAGGAGTGATCTCGGATTTGTCTCCGTCTCTGTGTTTTTTTTTTTTGTTGCCGTTTTCAGTAGTATTGTTCTGCTGATTACGTCTCTCAGTAAGGTTGTCGGGCGAGATATACTTGGCCTGGTTTATTTAGCATGAGCAGTTATTTATGTGATTTGTCCTTTTGTGTGATATCTTGCAGTCCATAGTTTTTTACGGATCTCCCTTTTATCATATCATTCCAGAGATGTGGATGTACCACTCTATCCCTCTGCATATTTCTAGGTTCAGGTGAGGTAACGCGAATCTGGATCTTCGCTCAGATTGGCCAGCAGTGTACAGTCATTGTAAACCTTCAGTCTGTTGCAATATATTTTTTGGTTCACTTCTACTAGTCCTTTTAAAGTTCGTTTTTTCTCGTGGTAATGTTTTTTCTCTGCTAGATTATCCTGTTTTTGTCTTTTTTTATATAATTTCACCTTCTTCTTTTCAGTCTTGTGAAATTCGTCCTCTTTCTATACATTTTCAGTTAGGAAAGGGAGGGGTTCCTCACTGATATTGTGGTGATTTTTCCGTGTCAGCTTAGTGATCTCGACATCTTACTTTCTCGCATCCAAGTCACCTGGTCAGCTGCTCAATAATACTTCAGTTCCCACGTTCCCTGCTACCGAACAGGATCTGAAACGATTCTGTACCTACTTACTTGATGGCGATTCTCTGCTTTTTTTTGGTCATCCTTGTGTTAGAGGGCTTGGTAGTCTAGTCTTTTTCTCAGGCTTTGGTATGCAGTGACGAAGGTCATTTACTTAAGATATGGCTCTTTCTACTGTTCTCTTGCAAGATCAAATAACACTGTTTCTTGTCCCTTCTTAACTGGGACGTCTGAGGTTCTTGCGCACATGAGATAACGTGTGCAATTTCCCGATTCTCCCCCTGTCATAGACGAGCCGCACGAAATGCATCTATGGCTTCCAGTGTCTCTGCGAGATGGGAATTCTGGTACTGCTTTCTCCGGGCATACACCAATTTGTTATCTTGAGCTGCATCCAGCCGTTTTTTCTAACGCTTAAAAGGTATTCCCACAGAAGAACTCAGGGTCTGTTCGACCTGTCAAGCATTGCGAAATAAATTCGATTTCAGATAAGATTGCCTTAGCAAACCCGCGGGCACATTCCCCCTCGCCTCAGTCCTTCATAAATGAAAACTCTAGGGTGGATCATTGACCGCTGGGGAAGTTTTTGAAGTGGAACCGGTAGGGTAGCGCACAATAATCTATGGTCAAGTTATCTCCATCTAGAATTCTAGCAGTTTTTTTTTTTTTTTTTTTTTTTTTCTTTTTTTGTTTTTTTTTTGATTTTTTTTTATGTTTTTTTGATTTTTTTTTTTTTCTTTTTTATTTATTTTTTTTTTTTTTTTTTTTTTTTTTTTTTTTTTTTTTTTTTTTTTTTTTTTTTTTTTTTTTTTTTTTTTTTTTTTTTTTTTTTTTTTTTTTTTCTTTTTTTTTTTTTTTTTTTTTTTTTTTTTTTTTTTTTTTTTTTTTTTTTTTTTTTTTTTTTTTTTTTTTTTTTTTTTTTTTTTTTTTTTTTTTGTTTTTTTTTTTTATTTTTTTTTTTTTTTTTTTTTTCTTTTTTTTTTTTTTTTTTTTTTTTTTTTTTTTTTTTTTTTTTTTTTTTTATTATTTTTTTCTTTCTCTTTAACTTTTATCTCTTTCTTCTTTCCTCCTC
>NW_020869844.1:286894-301894 GCF_003789085.1 Penaeus vannamei | reverse complement strand
GGTTGCAGTCCGTATTTAGTTGTGGGTATGTATTTGTTTTTGCATGTGTATACGTGTGGGCTATGTGCACCTCATGATGCCGATCAAAATTCATTTTCTATGAGCTGTCAATCAAAATTCCACCATATTTTTCCTGTTGCAGTGTAGGTCGTCAAAACAAGACCTCATTCTGCATTGTTTAGCTTTCGGTAAAATAGCTTATTTTGGAGAGAAATATTTGCGATGATTATTGCTTGAGACAGCAGTCGAGGAGAGAACACGGTCTGCAATCAGATGGCTCGTCAGCCACCTCTCCCGATGTAGGAATTGCGATAACGAAGTGACCTTCAACTGACGGGGGAATCGTCTGTGCTCGTGATCTAAATCTTTCCCAACCCTGGTGTCACCAAGTTTTTTCTGGGGTCGCCAAGACTTTAAAATATCTCGCGTATTCAGTTTACGAGTCCAGATGTTTCCAGCTTGTACGTAATCACACACTGATTAAGAGCCGATGGCTGAATTTGGCTTCATTGTTACACAAGACTTTAAAACGCAGTCGAACAAAAAGGAAAGAAAATCTGAATTCTCACGAAACTCGAACTAAATGAAATCTAATTGTAATTATAGATTTGTCTTTATCGAATTGTTTTCATGCTTTATTGAGTGAAGTGAATGTGATAATATGATAACTCGCTATCATTGCCTATCCATTGTAGAACAGATTGGGGTCGAGGTCATGTCTGGAGGCGCATGATTGGGGTCTCTGAAAACAAGATGGAACCAACGATCTAGTTTAAGACGTGTCAATTATTTTTCCGTTTGAAAACCAAGCCGGCAATCTTAGACAATATTTCTTATCTCTATCATGCTTGTGCTTATTACCATCACCACCCACTATCATCACCATCACCATCGTCATATAACCATCATCGATACCGTATCATCACACACACACGATAACCCCCCCCCCCCACCACCACCACCCTCTTACACACAGACACACACACACACACACAAACCAATACCTACCTCTTACACACATAGACATACACACAGACACACACGCACACACATAGACACACACAGACACGCATAGACATACACACACACACGCCTAATATGATAATTCACTCTAAGCCTATACTTTGTAGAACAAATTGGGGTCGAGGTCATGTCTGGAGGGGCATGACTGGGGTCTGAAAAAAAAGGAACCAACGATCTAAATTAAGACGACCCTATAATTAGAAGTGAAATCAGAAAATGCGTCAAAATGCGATAAATATGCGAAAGCTTGAAACATTACAAATTAAATAAATACAGAAAACTGAGCAAACAAACTGAAAATAAAGGGAAGAAAGTAAATATAAAGAAAATAAGAACAAAGTGAAAGTAGAAAGTGCGATAAAAATGTAAATTAAAAACAGTGGGAAAGAACAAAATTGCGAAATAGATAAATGCAGGAAAGTGCGCTAGGAAAACAGAAAGAAGGACGAAGAAAAGTGAAAAAAATGTTAAAAGTTGCGATATGCAATAGAAAAAATACAATATAGTAACGAATAACACACACGAAAGAATATCAAGTTATGTAGCAGATAAAGATAGCGATTTCAAGGGCATGCGAAGGTGATGCGGCTCACAACTTAGATCATCGCTAATAATTTCATTTCCCTTACCACTATTATTGCGATTATTGGCGTTATTGCCAGTTTCGTCTTTATCCTTCGCGTCTTTCTTTTCCTTATCTTTCACTTCCTTTGCATCTATCATCTCCGTTTCCGCCTTTCTCTCACTTTTATGCCTTTCTTCTGAAAGTAAACTGGGCTGCGGCTGCAAACACACATGATAGGTAGGATCTTTCTATCTATTTGATATCTCTTTCTATCTATTTGTTAATTTATCTATCTCTATCTAGATGTCTGGCTATCAATCTGTATCTATTTCTATCTCTCTGTCTATTCATCTATATCTATTTATCTATCTATACCTCTATATATCTATTTATCTATCAACATTTCTTTATATCTGTTTATCTGTCTATTCATCTTTCTGTCTATCTATCTATCTATCTATTTATCTATCTATATATATATCTATTTATCTATCAACATTTCTTTATATCTGTTTATCTGTCTATTCATCTTTCTGTCTATCTATCTATCTATCTATGTTATCTATGTATATATATATGTTTGTCTATTTATTTATCTGTTTGTTTATCTGTTTATCTATCTATCTTCCCGTCTATCTATAAAACCATCTATCTATCTGTCTTTTTATGTACCGGATAGATAGAAGAGAAGGAGAGATAAATAGAGGGAGAGAAAGACAGAGAGATACGGACAAAGATGGATATTTAAGCAGAGACAAATGTACACACACACACACAAGGACTGATGATGTGGCATTGCCTGAAGCTAACCTCAAAATGCATTCAAATTTCTTTTAAACTAACCTATGTGTCCATGGTGTAGTGGAAAGCCTCTTACGTGACAGGCTCGCGTTCGATCCCCGATGGAGGCAATTATTATCATTATTTTAGTATCTCTCTTCTTAGTTTGCAGTCAGTCAGTCAGTCAGTCAGTCAGTCAGTCAGTCAGTCAGTCAGTCCTCTCTCTCTCTCTCTCTCTCTCTCTCTCTATTTACCTCTCAGTCTGCCAGTCTATCTATATATCTATGTATCTGTTTTTTTATCTATCTATATCCATATCTTTTTGTCTATCAATCTATTTATTTATTCATCTTTCTATCTTTCTGCCTTACTCGGAAAGGGCTGGAGCGGAAGAGGAAGCGGCGGAGAAGAGGAGGAGGAGGATGGGAAAGGGTTAAAGGAGAGAGAGAGAGAGAGAGAGAGAGAGAGAGAGAGAGAGAGAGGAGAGAGAGAGAGAGAGAGAGAGAGAGAGAGAGAGAGAATTGGGATGAAAGAGAAGGATAAAGGGAGAGACAAAAACGACAAACATTATTGCAAGAGAAGCAAAAGTACAAGAGAATTCCTAGGGCTGTTAGGGAAAGGTAACATCGGGAATAAGGAAACAGATATCATGAAAAGACAAATCAACGGATGATTAGATAAATTTACCGAAATTATCAAATTATATCATCATATTACGGAAATTCCGATACTGATTATCAATATGAATATATTAGCTGAGGGAGGGAGAGAGAGGGGGTGGGCTATGCAAGCCTAAATTGGCTAAGAAAAGATCAAGAAAAATGCCATATAAGGTAACAAAGAAACAATTCCAGAAGCTCCAGAAGGGACGGGCGTGAGGCGGAGCCGCCCTGGCCACGAGTGCAGCGGAGTTGACGCAGCAGGAGGAGGTTCGAGCGAAGGCGCCGCTCGAGCGCGTTTCATCCTCGCTAAACACAAACAAATTCAATTCCAGATGATGGGAATGTGTGCGTATCAGTTGCTAGCTTACGTTTAATAACGATTTGTTACTGTAACTTTTCGCTTTACTTTTGACTGCAAACACGAACGAGAAAAGTGTAACATCCGTTTTATGATATTTGCTCGAGTTTACAGTCTATTGCAGAATTGTATATTGCGGCAACTGAAATTTACAAGAACTTGCAGCGGCTCGATTAAATGTTTTCTAAGCAATTTCTAGCGTTCATGGGAACCACTGACCGACTGATCGGCCAAACAAATCCCTTGTGGTGTCCAGGATACTTGGCGAGTTGCTTTGTGAGGAAACCAGTTTTATCGCGATGTTCTCTGGGTTCCTGCAAGGCACGAGATTGTTGCACCTTGGCATTCTGATGCTCATTCTAATCCTCCATTTGAGTTAACTTGGAGTTCAAGGATATCTAAATAACGGCGTCTTTAGATTCGGACGATATGTATCTCTCAAGATCTGCCCACTCTGGTGTTTGCCTGTTTGTGAGTGCATGTAGGAGGTCATAGACATATACGCTGAAGGAGATGAACATGTTCCTATTTGTGGTATTTTTTGTGTTTTGTTCTTTTTGATGAGTTTCAGTTTAGTGTATTATTTCCTTCCTTCTCTTGAGGGCAATATTTTTGTATCATTTGTTATGTTTTTTTTTTTTTCATATAATATTTGCAAGATTTAGCGATTCTTTTATATTGTTTAGGTTGGTGTTTAACAACTACTTCTAGTTGTTATTGTGTTTTTATTTCATTATATTTGTTATATATATATATATATATATATATATATATATATATATATATATATATATATATATTTAGCACAATCTTGAAACATATACATGCTTATCTCAAGTATGGATCTTCCTCAATATTCTTAAGATTTTTGTATCTTGAAATTATTATAACTTTAAATTTCTATTACATGAAAATGTGTAAATGGGAATAAATATCTCGCATTATGAAAATATTAAAGCGACAATAAAAAATTATACGCGTATGTAAACATCCACATACACACAGACACTATATATATATATATATATATATATATATATATATATATATATATATATATATATATATATATATATGAATTCTGTACACATCCTTTCTAAACATTTATATACAAAAACTGATTGCAACGGCGCTTTTTTTTTTAAGCCGGAGGTTTTCATGTCTTTCAGCCCAGGGCAATGTTGCAATCAGAGGGAGCATTTTTTGCTCCCTTTTGGGGATTCGAACCCGCGACCGCGTATCCCTACCCGCCGTCGCGCGTTCGAATCCAGCGCCTTTACCCTCTCGACCACCGAGTCGAAAAGCGGCATTTGTATAACAGTTTTTTTTTTTTTTAGAGAGAGAGAAAGAGAGAATGGTTGTGTGTGCTTATGTGTAACTCTGTGTGTGTATGAAAGAGAGAGAGAGTGTATGTTTGTGCGTATGTATGTCTGTTTGCGTAGGCGCGGTCTGTATGTGCGTGCTTCAATATGTGTTTACGATTGCTTGAGCGTGTCCGTCTCTGCGTGTCATCTGTGGGTGCGTTGTCAGCGTGTGAGTATGTGTATGCTTGAGCATGTTCTTCTTGCATGCGTGTGTGTGTTCGTGTGTGTATTTGTGTTAATTTCTACCTGTTTTTGACCTTGAGTTTAAAATTATTTTAATTCCTGCATGGTGACATAGAGAATGGAAGATCAGCATCGTGAAAACGTAATGGAATAAGTAACAACATATCAAATGACGGTTAAGATTCCTTACAAATGCAACACAATGAACAAGAATGATAAAACAATGATAACTAATTTGTTTCAGATAAGAATGCTTGATTGATAATAATCTCTCTCTCCCTGTTTCTCTCTCTCTTCTCTTTTATTTTCTTCTCTTCTCAATCTCTGAGTCTCTCTGAGTCTAGCCGCCGTGGTGATCGACGTGTTTGCCTCCTCTCCGCCGCAGCCTTGCCACTCAGCAAACCATGCATACTCATGGTCCCGCCAAGTCAGAGGGTGATCTGACCCCTACCCCTGGGTCACAGGGGCCAGCCGGGGGCCTCCCCGGTGCTTCCTCGGGCAGCTAGCCCGGGCTCTAGTCCCCAGAGCGAAAGGGGACCCCTGGCCCAGGGTAATGCGGCCCCCTCCCAGGGTACCGGGACCTTAGCCCAAGGATATGGGCCCCACGGCAGCATGGGTCAGAGCTGCCTCCCCGCCCACGAGAATGGGCACCCCCATGGCAGCCAGGGTCAAGGCTGCCCCCCGCCCAGGGAAAAGGGCGTTTAAACAACCCGGACAATGAAAACAGTGAAAAAACAGTGAAAACAACTGAAATCAGAGAAAACAGTGAATACAACACAGAAACAAACAGTGACGACAATAAAGCCATCTATCAGGCAGGCAACACTACCATAGTGCTTAACACGATTCTTTGCTTTATAACGACCAAAAAATCATGGGCACGTTTAGTGTTGTGTAACCAAATTAAGAAACTGTACAGCCCAGAAGAAATAGAAAATGCCTACAACATCGTTCTATTTATATCAGACTCCAGGAAAACTAGAAACATGAATAAAGACATCAAAAGGATGATAAATTTCACAGTGCACACAATGATCGATCATTGCCTAAAGAACGACAATTTAGTGTTTGCCACAACAACCACAGACATCCCCGCCACTGACTGGTCTCCGCCACCAAAGAAAACAAGTATCTCACCTTTTGTGAAAATCTTTCAAAAACAAAAACATCAAGGTATGCAAACACAGCATGAACTCTCTTTCAGCAATCAAGATCTAATTGAAAATAAAATTGATTTGCTAATCGGAATGTTCTCCGAGCAACAATCTGCTATAAACAGCTTGATTAGGCAAGCAGTGACGTCTCCTCAGCCGCAGGAATGCGCAGAGGAAGCATCCGTCACAACAACCCCGACCCCATCCCCTCACGCAACATCCGATCTCCCATCCCCAACCCACGATCAATCTGCCTATCAATCTTTCCCTTTCGCATCGCCTCCCCCTGCCAGAATGTCCTTAACCTCAACACCAAATGAACACACGCACAACCATACACCCCCTACAACTCCCACGGCAGTACCCACGCCCAACACCCCTCCTTCCTCTCCCCTCCCCCCTCCTTCCTCTTCCCTCCCCTCTCCTTCCTCCTCCTCCCCCCCCCCCTCACCTCCGTCTCACCCCACCCCGACCCCGCGATCCCGTGACCCTGCTGACGGCCAGCCCCCCCTCGCCCGGTGCCACGCAAGCGATCACCCAACAACGCTGAGGCGTCAACAACCGGCATGAGGAACGAAGCTTCTACACAAGTAACACCCAGAAGAAGCTACGGTAGAAACAGTAGAAGGAAAAACAAGCAAAGACATCTTCCACCAAATCGCCACTGGGAGGATGCCACGCACCACCACGTGCCTGGAGTACCTGCCCCCTCTACTACTCCACAAGCACCACAACTCGTCGTCAACAACTACGCAGAACGATCGGAAACACAACAACAAACAAACGTGCAGCCACAGCCCCACCAAGACGAGGAAGGGTTCGTTCAAGTCAACAATAGAAAACAAAGAAGAAAAGCAAGAGAGGAACGCCACTCGTCAAAACCCCTGCAAGGTGCCGACCGTCCTCAGGTAGTGTACTTGTATATCACGAGTTGCCATCCGGACACAAACGAGGAAGATATTGAGGACTTCCTTGAAAATAAATTCAACATTATTTCCAATGTGAAAGCTTTTAAAACAAAAATGACACACAATTATTACTCAAGCTTCACAGTTACTATAAGAGGCAAGGATATTAACCCAGATCTTTTCTTAGAGTCCGACGTCTTTCCAGATAATGTAAAGGTGTTCCTAAATAGAAACAAGTACAAAGACGAGCAGGATGTTTGACGCTGTAAGTCCGGCGGTCAAAACACTAAGTACAATCAGAATTGAGCACATCAATGCACAGTCTCTCCTCGGACACTTTGACGAAATTGAATTATTAATTAAGGAGAGAAATATCGATATCCTGTGCATTAGTGAAACTTGGCTTCACCAAGAAATATCAAGCAGTTTCATCAGCATTCCAAACTTTCATATTTACAGATGTGATGCAGGACGTGGAGGTGGAGTCTGCATATATGTAAGAGATACCCTTAAATCAAATAAGATTTCCTCTACAGCTGTAAATGATACAGCAGTAGAGGACATCTGGGTAACCGTACAAAGTAATATGCATCCTTCCATCCTCGTCGGCACAATCTATAGACACCCACATGCTACAGCAGAATCTTTTGAGTATCTTGAAAATATTTTCAGAGAAATGTCATTAAAAAGAAAACCCCTATTCATCCTAGGTGACTTAAATGACGATCTAAACAAAACAAATGCAAAACTAACTGGGATAATAAATAAAAATAAATTAAAACAACTTGTAAACAAGCCTACAAGGATAACAGTAACTACCTCTTCTATATTAGATGTCATAATAACAAACAGTCCCGATATTATTCTTCACACAGATGTTATCCCATGCCCAATTGCAGATCACGAGCTTTTAACCTTGATCTTAAATATAGAAAAACCAAAGCGACAACCAGTCACCAAAACTTCTCGTGATCTAACCCATTACGATCCTAAATCACTCTGCGAACATATAGCTAACGAATCATCGCTATTAGATATTTTAGCAACAGATAATGTTGACAGACAAATTTTANATATATTATAATATATATATATATATATATATATATATTATATAATGTGTATATATGATAATATGTATGTGTGTGTATAAATATATGTAAGATGATTTTTTCATAACTAAATTATCTAAATTCTTACTAATTTTACTGCACTGTTTAATTAAATGTGATTTCAATAGTAAACAATCATTTCAAAATTTCTACCCCACGACATAACCATGAAACTCCATCATTTCTCTTAATCTCTAATAGTGCTGCCACCACTCAAGAATTTGGACTTAGAGGAAATTCTGAGAAAAGCCTTCAGGGGATCGTCCTTATGTCATTATAAACTTATATCAAACACGCAACACGGCTTTAGAAGTAAACTATGAACCGAAACAGCGTTACTAAAAGGCACAAATGAAATTTATAACAACAAAGACAACCAGATAAATTTGCTCATTTTGTATGAATTGTCGAAGGCCTTTGATAGCGTCAGCCATGAAATACTTCTCAACTAACAAATCATGGAATTGATATCTTTTGGTTAAAAAATTACTTGTCAGCGAAAATTCAATCAGTCCAAATTCATGAAAAAGTATCATCAAAGAAATAAGTTTCGTTCGGTGTTCCACAAGGCTCCATCCTTGGCCCAATCTTATTCACTATTCTCATTAATGATCTATCATGAATTGCAAAAAAAAAAAAAAAAAAAAAAAATGTTTCTTATTCAGTATGCTGATGACTCTCAATTTCTTCACGCCGCCTTTGTTAACAATTTAAATGAGTTGATAGGAAAAGCTAAACAAACCCTAACGGAAGCAAAACAATACTTTGGAATGATTGGCCTGAAGCAAAATCCACAGAAAACACAATGTACTGGCATAGGTAGCTGTCAGCATATTGCAAAAATACCCACAGATACAGTTATAGAATTCCAGGGCTGCTACATCAAACCCAGCACAACGGTAAAAGATTTAGGAGTTTACAGAGACAGATACATGGCATTTGAGACACACATTGACCACATCTACAGTAAAATAATGGGTACTCTGATATACTTAAATCACATCAAAAATTAAATACCCACAGAAACAAGAATTACTGTTATACAAATACTAGCACTTAGTATTTATCATTTACTGCCTAAGCATCTGGAGCTCCACAAATAGAACACCAATACAAAGGACACATAAACTACAGAATTTTGCAGCAAGAGTAGCACTAGGAAATATAAATAAATATGACCCCATCACACCACATATCAATAAACAAAAATGGCTAAAAGCACAACAGAATTGCCTCCATGACACATGTATTCTAATCCATACAAGGAATTTACCTAAATTGGCTATTACCTTACAGAGAACAGAACAAAATTATTATTTTTGGTATTTATCAATTGATTTATAAAGAAGAATAAGATCTGAAACAATAAAACAAGAGATTTATAATATATGAAAAGAAGTGATAACACGGAATAAGTTAGTGGTGAAGAAATTTTACAAAGAAACTAAGGAGAAGAAAAGAACCAACGAGAAATTAAAAATGAAAAAAATCGTTACGCTTTTACTTTAAGACCAAAAGCAGGGTGAAGGAAAGGCGATAAAGGAAGTGTTTGAAGGAAGAAGGATATTTTTGATGTTCGGTAAGTTTGATTCATGTGGGAAGGAGCATCTCTCTCTCTCTCTCTCTCTCTCTCTCTCTCTCTCTCTCTCTCTCTCATCTCTCTCTCTCTCTCTCTCTCTCTCTCTCTCTCCTCTCTCTCTCTCTCTCTCTCTCTCTCTCTCTCTCTCTCTCTCTCTCTCTCTCTCTCTCTCTCTCTCTCTCTCTCTCTCTCTCTCTCTCTCTCTCTCTCTCTCTCTCTCTCTCTCCTCTCTCTCTCTCTCTCTCTCTCTCTCTCTCTCTCTCTCTCTCTCTCTCTCTCTCCTCTCTCTCTCTCCCTCCCTCTCTCCCCTTCTCTCTCTCTCCCTCATCCTCTCCCCCCATTTCCCCTACCCCTGCCCTCCCTCCCCCCCTCCCCTCCCACCCACCACCCCCTCTTTCTCTGTTTATCTCCCATCCCTCGTTCGCTCTTCCTCTCACATCTTCCCTTTTCTTAAGATATTCCACCAAGAAAATCTAATTAAAACAGATCATAAAATTCCCTCTACGTTTTCCTTAGTAATCACAGCGGAAGAGGGAGGTGAAAGGGAGAGAGAAGAAGAAGAGAAAGGAAGAGAGAAAGAAAGAAAAGAGGTGGAGAACGGTGGGAATATGGAAACGGAAATAAGGGAAAAGGAGGATAATGTGAATGAATAACAGATATGCAAATGTAATTATAACAATCATAGGCGGTGTTTTTGTCTTTGTTTTTGTTTCTCAGATTTGATTATCGAAAACTTTTCATTGTATCTATCATGCCATCTTGTCATTATCGATTTTGGTATTCTTAGTATTATAATGTGATGTTTTTAGCATTTTTATTCTTTTTACATCATTACTATCTTCACTATCATCAGATATTCATTGAATAATGATTATGACACACGTCTTTGGTAAAGCTGAATTGACTGATTGATAGATTGATTGATAGATTGATTGATTGATTGTTTGACTGATGATTGTGTGTGTGGTTAGTGTGTATGTGTTAGTGTGGTGTTTGTCTTGTGTGTGTGTGTTGTGTGTGTGTGTGCGTATGTAAGTGTGTGTGTCTGTATATGTGTGTCTAATAAACACTCTTGACATGCCTGCTCTTCATGTCAAGTTAACTACCACATGACAGGAATGACATGCCTGCTCTTCATGTCAAGTTAACTACCACATGACAGGAAAGCGCGCGCCGCCCCACACAACCTGATATGACCCAACATGGTAAAGTCACTATTTTTATCAGAAGATGAACTGCCGCTGAAATCAAAAGGGTTATGATAAAATCTATACAATTGTTTTATAAGAATTATATAACAATATAATAAATATATTTACATGTTTGTTATTTATCAGAATTATAATCAACATATAGTCTCTTTATATGATTTCAAAAAATCCAAAATTATTGGTGTATCTATGTACGGATTTATTCAGTGTAGACAGATACATTTACATACTTATTTTCAGTCTGTCAAACGCAGTTATGATAAACATAACACTATGATACCAATATTTAGCTTAGAAAAAAAAAAACTACGAGAAATATTAACCGAAAACCAAAAAGAATTACATACTTCACGTACCCCATAAAACAGAACGATTTATAGTGAAAAAATGAAATTAAAAAGAAGAAAAAAAAGGTCAGAATCCAAATGACATGATTAGCGGAGGCAGCGTCGCATTTCGCACAGGCGGCCGTGAGTTGGCCGTTGCCCGGAGTGACAAGCGCAGTCATATGTCTAACAGGAAGATCGCTTTTGGAAAACGCTCCGGATCCGGGTTGGCTCTGTAAGTGATAACTGATTCCGGAGCCGAGGAGGAAATTTCACTGTGGAATTAATTAGCTCTATCAAAGCCATGAGGGTCTGTTTGTAAAATTCCTTTTTCTTTTTCTTTTCTTTTTTTTTTTCTTTGCTTTGAGCGGGGACTTCTAATTGTTTTTTTTTCTTGGGGTTCTTTGTCTTTCGCGCTCTCTCTCTCTGTTTATCTATCTATCCATCTCTCAGTCTGTCTCTCTCTCTCTCTCTCTCTCTCTCTCTCTCTCTCTCTCTCTCTCTCTCTCTCTCTCTCCTCTCTCTCTCTCTCTCTCTCTCTCTCTCTCTCTCTCTCTCTCTCTCGCCCTCTGCATTTTCCCTTTCTTCCTCTCTTTCTCCCTTTCTCTTACACTCTCCACCTCTCTCCCTCATTTAGCTGATCTATCTCTGTGTTCTGTTATCCTCCTTATGTCCTCCACATCTTTCCCTCTTTTTCTCCTCCCTTTTCGCTCTTTTCCCCTCTTTTCTCCTTCCTTTGTTACTTCATGCTTTTTTATTCTTCGTGTTCTTTCTCTCCTTGCTCCCCCCTCCCATTTCACATCTGTCTCCTCACTGCCCCCCCCCATCCACCCCACCCTCCCTCATAGGCCCACCTTCTCCTCCTCACCCTCCCTCTTTCATCCCCCCCCCCCCCTTCATCCACCTTCCTTCTTTTCCCTCATAAGGCAATCTCCCTCCTTCTCAGCACCCCCCCCCCTTCTTATCAATATCCTCCCCGTTCCTCTCCTAATCCTCCTTCCCCCTCCCTCCTCCTTCCTCGCCCCCTCCTCATCCACCTTTCCCTTTTCCCTCCTCTCCTACCCCACTCCCCTTCCCCCCTCCTCTACCCCCCCTCCCCTCCATCCCCTCCTCTTGCCCGCCCCACCTCCCCATCCCTCCATCACCCACCCCCCTTCACCCCTCCACCTCCCCCTTCACCCCTTCCCCTTCCCCACCTCCACCTCCTCCCCCTCTCCACCTCCATCACCCACCCCCTCCCTTCACCCCTTCCCCTCCCCGCCTCCACCTCCCCCCCCTTCACCCACCCCCTCTCTCCAAGCAAGTGGAAATAGTTTACCCCAATTTCCTCCCCCCTGTTTCGAGAGCCTTTTTTGAAGTGTGGTGCGGTCCGGCTCCCAGGATTAACATCATCCATCAGGAGAGAGCTCGCAATGCTGCAATCACCTGCAGGAGGGGCGCGGAGGCGGAGCTCGGATCTCGGTGTGCAACGTCGCCGCTCGCCTTTGCTAGCTTTGGGTGGGGAAGGAGGGGAAGGGGGTTGCGATAGGGGGGGGAAGAGGTGGAGGAGGGGGGAGAGGGAGAGGTGGAGGAGGGGGGGGGGAGGGAGAGGTGGAGGAGGGGGGAAGAGGGAGAGGGAGGAAGGGAGGAAAGGGGAGGGTGGAGAGGGGGGGAGGGGAGAGGTGATAGGAGGGGGCGAAGAGAGAGAGGTGGAGGAGGGGGGAGAGGGAGAGGTGGGGAGGGGGGGAGAGGAGAGGTGGGGGAGGGGGAAGGGCATGAGATGGAAGAGCAGGGTGAGAGGTGGAAGAAGGGAGAAGGGGGAGAGGTGGAGAAAGGGGGAAGGGAGAAGGAGGGGGAGGAGGGGGAAAGGAGAGGGTTAAAGATAACGAGGGTGGAGTGAAAGAGGGGGAGGGGGATTGAGAGAAAGAGAAGAAAGGGGGAGAGGATGGGAGGGAAGGCAGAAGAGGAGGGGGAATAGAATGAAAGAGAGAGAGGGGGAAAGACGAAAAGGGAGGAGGATGAAAAAGATGACAGATAAGGGAACAGAGATGGAGAAAGGTGGGAAGAGGATGAAGGAGTAAAGGGAGGATAAAGGGAAAGAGGAGATAGTAAATAAAAAAGGTGTAAAAAAGAGAGAGGAAGATGAACGTGGGGAAAGGAAAGATGAATAAAAGAGATGAAAAATGTGTGAGGAAGGGGGGGGTGTAAGAGGAAGGAGGTGATAAATGGAGGGAAGGGAGGAAGAGGTAGGGGAGGGTGATGAGTCGGGGGAAAGGGAAATGGACGAAGAGAGAAAAACGGATAAAGAGAGAGAGAAAGTGAGGAGCGAGAAACGTGGAACAAAAAAAAAGGCGGAGGAGATGCTGAATAGGCGAGTAGGGGAAGAAAAGGTGGAGGGATAGGAGAGGGAGAGGAGGAAAGGATAGACGAATGAAAGTGGAAGAAGGGAAGAGAGGTAAAAGGACAGAACGGAAAATGAAGGAGAGGCAGGAAGGATAGAAGGGAGAGCAGAAAAAAAGAGATAGAAAATAGAGAAGCTGAGGAGAGTAATGGAAGAGATAAAAGATATAGGGAGAGGGAAGAGAAACAAAGAAAAGAAGAATAGAAAGTAGAAAAGAGAGAAATAATAGAAATAATAAAAAAAAACAAAGAAGAGAAGAAATGAATAGGCGAATAGGAAAAAAAGTTAAAACAAAGGAATAGAGAGGATAGAGAGGAAGGAAAGGAAGAAAGAAAAGAGCAGAAAAGGGGAGGGGAGGGAAGGGAGGAGGTGGATGGTGTGGGGGGGGGTGGAGGAGTGGTGGGGGGGGGGGGGGAGGTGGATGGTGGGGAGGGGGGGTGGAGGGGGTGTGGGAGGTGGATGGTGTGGGGGGGGGGTGGATGGGGTGGGGGGGGGGGGTGGTTGGTGGAATGGTGGGGGCGGGGGGGAGGTGGATAGTGGTGGGGGGGGGGCGCGCAGCGGTACGTGGGATAGCGCGGAAACTTGCAATCGCAACGGACGAGGCGAGAGGTTCAGGAATTAGTTCGCCAATTCCTGCTTCCGTGCGCATCAGTTCGGGCCTGAGGTGCTGGACGGTAATTGATATGATTTTTTCTTCTTTTTTTTCTTTTTCTTCCTCTTTCTTTGTTTTTTTTTTCTCTTTTGTTTTTCCTCTCTCCTCTTTTCTTAATCCATTTTCACCTAAACCGCTACCGTCCCTCCTTTCTCTTTTTTTCTTAAAGTTTTCAAACTTCTCCTTTTATTATATCTATTCTTTTCTTTTTCTCTTTCCCCCTTCTTTTCTCCTCGTTCTCTTTACTGCTTCTCTTCCCTTTCTTCTTTTTCTTTTGTTCTTTCTACTTATCTTATTTCTTCTTCTTCTTCTTCTTCTTCTCTTCTTCCTTCTTCTTCTCTTCTTCTTCTTCTTCTTCTTCTTCTTCTTCTTCTTGCTTTCTCTTTTTCTTCCATCTTCTTTCTCCTCCCTCTCTCCCTTTTCTCTTTCTTTCTTCTTCGTTCTTTCTTCAAACACGAATCATATATACAATATAGAATACTTATCAAACATAATAAAGATAAAAAAATGCAAAACTAAGCCACTTACACAAGGCAGACCGCAAATACCATTAATACCCTCACATATTTATGAATACCTTATTACTATTGTACGCCTGTAATCAATGGCATTTATATAACAATATTAGAACGTTGTGATAGAGATCGGAAAATGAAGAATGGCTTATAAACCCCAATGATTTTCGGTGAAATTTTCTAATCACTTGTTAGTGGAATCGTCTTAAATGTTTAATGGTTCTTGTA
>NW_020869844.1:271894-281894 GCF_003789085.1 Penaeus vannamei | reverse complement strand
TTTACCAACGTCATACCTTTTATCAGTAGGCCCTAATGTTATCATTATCATCATCATGATTACTGCTTTCATGCCCGTTATTATCACTGTCATTACTGTCACGATTCTAGACAATGTTTCATTATTCCTAGTTTTGTAACAGTTTCATTTGTTTTCATTTGTTCTTATATTTCTGATTATCATTATTACCTTTTTTTACTTTCACCATTTTCATTCATAATACACATAAAATCAAATCGGAATCGCCAATATCTGAATTGTGAAAGAGAGAGAGAGAGAGAGAGAGAGAGAGAGAGAGAGAGAGAGAGAGAGAGAGAGAGAGAGAGAGAGAGAGAGAGAGAGAGAGAGAGAGAGAGAGAGATGGTGGAGGAGGAAGAGGGGAGAAGAGACGAAAAAAAGAAGAAGAAAAAAGAAAGAGGGTGGGAAGGAGTAAGAAAAAGGAGAAAGACAGAGACATAGACACAAGAAAGAGAGACAAGGAGAGAGAGAGAAAAAAAATCCAGGCGCAATAGCTAAGCGGGTGAACACAAATGCTTTTGCCAAAGCTACTGCAAGCGTCCGGGACTACCTTGGCTCTGTAAATTCGATAATTGTTTTCCCATTTTCAGCGAAAAGGAGGAGAGGGAGAGAGGAAGAAAGAGACGTCGGAGGAGAAAGAGGAATAGAGGGGAGGAGAAAGGGAAAACGTCTGGGGAGAATGAAAAAAAAATACACACACATAAACACAAACACACACACACACACACACACACACACACCACACACAACACAGACACACACGTCACGCAACACGCGCGCTAACACACATACACCAAAATGCTCGTGTATACTTTAGTCATTCATTCACACTAAGTAGGGTTCCCAATGTGTATCATTCACATTTCCATCTTAAATACGCATCATGACTTGACTGCTAAGATTTTTTTTTTTTTTTTTAACGACCGGATGCCCTTCCTGGCCAACCTCCCTCTTACGCGGACTTGAGACCGGCACGTGAACAGACTGGTTTGATTAGCCTGGTGATTGGGCTTTTAACATAGTGAATTTGTGTGTTAATGTTTGTGTGTTAATGTTTTTGTTTCTCTACCGGAGAACACGAGAGAGACAGAGGAGGGAGAGAGAGAGAGGAGAAGAGAGAGAGAGAGAGAGAGGGAAGAGAGAGAGAGAGAGAGAGAGAGAGGAGAGAGAGAGAGAGAGAGGAGAGGGGGGAGGAGAAAAGAGAGAGAGAGAGAGGGAGAGGGAGAGATAGATAGATAGAGATAGAGAGAGATAGAGAGAGGGTGGGAGAAGAAGAGAGAAGAAGAAGAGAGAGAGAGAGGAGAGAGAGACAGAGAGAAACAAGAGAGAGAGAGAGAGAGAGAGAGAGAGAAAATGAGAGAGAGGGGTAGAGAGAGAGAGAGGAGAAAGAAAGAAAGAGAGAGAGTTAGACATACAGAAAGAGAGAGGAAGGAGGATAGGAAGAATCATGCAGAGAGAGGAAAAAGTAGGAAATATAGATAAATTGACCACGAAATAAGATTTTAAGAATAAACTATACGAACCACAATAAGAAAGCGAGAAAATGGTATAAAAGAAACGGAACGAAAAAGTGAAATAAAAAGAAATGCAAATGTGAAAAGAAAAAGAAATAGAAATAAAACGAAAGAAAAAGACCAATCCCTTTTTCCCTTCACCCACTCCCTCCGCACCCCCCCTCCCTCTCCCCTCATCCAGGACAGAAGGAGGAGAAGAAACAAGCCAAGTAAAGCTCCGAAGGACCATAATTCTACGCTAAACTTAGGAGACCATGACCCTTACGGCTGGCGTGTGCACCGTGAGACAATAGGTATTATTGGGAAGCGATACAGAAATTTACATTTTCTCCCCCTGCTGTACCGCTGCCCAATACAGGGGCTGACAAATTCTCCATCTCAGGTGGGACGCTCCCGCAGATTTTTTTTTTTTTTTTTTTTTTTTCAAGGGTGGGTTTTTCCATTTCCTTTCTTTATTCCTTTCTTTTTCTTCTTCTTTGTCTACTTCTTCTTTCTATAGGCTTTCTTCTTTTTTTCGTCTATACATATATATATATATATATATATTATATATATATATTATATATTTTTTTTTTAGAGGTTGGGGTCTTTCCATTTTCTTTTCTTTATCTTCTTCCTCTTGTTCTTATTCTTCTTTTACATCTTTTTCCCAAAGGATGGGTTCTTTCCCCTTTCCATTTCCATTTTTCTTGACTATTTGGATCATTTTTCTTTGTTCTCTTGCCTTTTTTTCTATTTAGTTACCCTTTGTTATATTCCTGTCGATTTTTTCTTTTTTCCATTTCCATTTTTTTTACATCTTGGCATTTGTTCTTTCTTTTTGATCACTTATTGTCCTTTCTGTTCGTTTATCATACATTTTTGTTCGTTTCTTTTTACTCTTCTTTATTCCACCAACCCCCCCCCCCCACTTAAAAAAAATAAGAGAGAGAAAAAAAATAATGATTTCTTCAAGCGTCATTATCATTTTCAATATCATTTCTATTATCAATGCCGTCATGATCATCGTTATCAATATTGCTATTATCACTGCTAATATGTTTATTTTTATGATTACCATTACTATCATGAGTATTTTTATTACTATTATTATCATTATTATTGTTATTATTATAATTATTATTATTATTATTATTATTATTATTATCATTATTATTATTATTATTATTATTATTATTATTATTATTATTATTATTATATTATTCTATCATATTACTATTATTTTTTCTTATAATTATTATTATCAGCATCATCATCATCATCATCTTCATCATTATTATTACTATCATCATTAGGCCTGTTATTATTAACACTATTATCATTACTATCTGTATCTTTATTATCATTATTATTATCAGTATTACTTCTGATTTCTTATTATCACCATTTCATTTTATCATTATTGTCATCATTATCATTATTAACATCATTATCATTATCATAATCATTATTATCATTATCAATATCATTATCATTATCATCGTTCGTACCATTGTTATTATCATCTTAAGGATCACTATTGTTGATATGATCATTGCCAATACTATTTTTACCACATTATATGACCATCATCATTCTTTACATTGCTAACGTTATTAGTAACAAATCATTGTAACAAAGCGACCGCCATTCCCGTGTTTACTCCCTGGACAAGAGGACCGCGGAACGAAATCATCGGCGGCCATTGGCAGTGACGTCAGCGATTCATTCCCGCCATTCCGCCTGGTCTTTTTAACGTAATATCGAGAGGTCAAACATACCCGCTAGTTATTAACTGTCATCCCTTAGGTCTCCTGGGTACTCTTCCTTGCCCTCCCTTTCTCCCAGTAGCAATCATAATAGAAGTAAACAAAACATAACAGTCATTATAACAAAACGACCGTCGTTTCCGTGTTTACGCCCTGGACAGGAGGACCGCGGAACGAAATCATCGGCGGCCATTGGCGCTGACGTCAGTGATTCATTCCCAGCATTCCGCCTGGTCATGTTTACCGTAATCCTGAGAGGACTCACATACACGCTTGCTATTAATTGTCACGCCTTAAGTCTCCCAGGGTACTTGCCTTTGTCTTTTCCCCTTTCTCTCTTGTTTTGGGCTGTCGTAAGTATTTTTGGTGGGTTTGTGGGTAAGGTCTTGTCTATAGGTTGGTTTGATGCAGTAGGATTTTCCTTAATCTTTTTCTTTTCTTTTTACTTTCTTGTTTACCTTGTGGTTCTTCATTTATTTCTACTCTTTGTCTTAACTTTTTCTCTTACTTCTTTTCTTTCAATTTCGTGATTTTTTTCGTTTCTCCTTTTCGTGTCATTGCTTATCAAGTGACAAAGGGATTAGCAGCTAACAGCAGTATCATTGGCAATGCCTTTGTCATTGCAAAAAAAATACAACAGCTTTTATCCCCCGTCGAATAACTGCCTCTAATTGCTACGACACAACCGCTACCAAATCCTCCCAACATTATTTTTACGACCGAGACACCACCACCAGGTTCTTCTGTGACAACACCTCGACCAGCTGTAATGTGCAGACGATCCACCTAAATCATCATTTATACGACTTTCATTGTCACTGTAAACACTGTGTTTGGGGCCGAAGCACTGCTAATAGGCTTCTTAATAGGCACAGCTTAGTTGAGAAGTGTTGTTAACGAGAATCATCGCTAACGCCTCTGGCACCACTGCCGCCATCTCTGTCAACACTATTCCACCACTATGGCTAGTCTCGAACGCGGTCTGCATCAGCGATAGTATTTCTGCCAACAGCATTTCCGTTATTAGTATGCTGGCTACATTTCTGACACAGCCTCTGCCAACACTATTTCCACCACTAGAACTAATCCCGTATGCAATCTAAATCACTGACACCACCTCTGCCAACACCATTGGCACCGCTAGAACTACTCCGAAATGCAGGACATAATATTGACAGAGCCTCTGCCAACACAAATTTCCCTACTGCAAACACTCCCTAACGCAAACGTCACTGACACCACCTCTGCCAACACCATACGCGCTACAGGAACTACCAAATGCAGTCTGCATTATTGACAACACTATTTCCACCACAAGAACTACTCACAAATACAACACCCCTACCGCCACTTCTACCAACATCATAACCCCCCCAAAATACCATCCACACCAAAACCACCTTCTCTGACACCACAGCTGACAACACCAACACTCGCACAGTTCGGTGTTAATAACACATCATTAATTGTAGATGTGGGCGGGGAGACTGGTGTGATAATCAATAATGACACAAATGAGATTAGATTTTAATGATACCTTGTTGATTTATGATGTGGTACAAGATATATTGGTTATTCATGATGTTCCTGGGATGTTAAGTGTCTTTCTTCAACATTTGATTAATTTTGCGAGACAAAATGCAAAGGATGTTTATATAAAGGTATGTGTGCGAATGTCTGTGTTGTGTGTTTTTTATGGTTGTGTGTGTTTGCTTGACTGTATTTGTTGATATTGTACATGATTAATTTTGTGAAATGGTGATGATAATAGCAATAGTGAATATAACTAGGGAAACCCATGGAAATTCCACGGAAGATAAAAGAAAAAAAATACATGAGTTACTCCTCTCTCCCTCTTTCACCCTCCTCTTTCTACCTTTCCCCAGCCCTCTCCCTTTTCCTTTCCCTCTCCCGCTCGCTGTCTCGCTAACCTTTCATTTACCGCCCTGCCACTCCCTCTCACTCCTAAATTCACTCCTTCCCTCCCAATTTCAGGCCTACGTCTGCCCTTTCAACTTTCTCTTCTTCCGTCCTAAATTCCCCCATAAGATACCCATCTTACTTCAAAATTAAGAATTTGAAGTCCGCAGTCACATGGTATATGAATCACGCTGAATATTTACACTAAATTAAATGAGCAGAAAGTAAGTAAAATTAGATATTAAAGTATAAATCAATAGTAAAGTAATTATGATAATTATAGTAACGGCATCATTGTGACGAAATAATAAAATATAAAAATCAAAAGTTTAAGAAAAAGCAAGTCAGTAATGACTTACGGGGGAAATAAAAGTATTGATATATTGATGATCATAATCTTATTGATAACAGTAATAGTAATATTAAGTGACAGTGATGATGGCAACAACAAAGATAATCATAGGTATAATTATTATAAATTATAAAAATGAGTGAATTGGTAATAAGGATCACAAAGGTAATGATAATAATAAGAACAACTAAAGTAGCAATAACGATAATAACAATATCAATAACAGCACTACAAATAACAAGGCAATATACAAAAAAAAACCCCCGCTTATGCCCCGCAATTCTCTCCTCCCTCCTTTCCCTAAGTCTCCCCTCCCCATCTCCCCCACCCCTTCCCGGGTCTCTAAAATATGCAAGACCACGTCAATCTCCCGTAGACAGGAATAGCAAGACGCGGAAAGAAAAGACATTGCGTGGAAGGGCGTGACGCCGCGGCGCCCACGGGGATCGACAGGCCTACCTACGGAGGGATGCGGGGAGGGAGATCTGTGTCGCGGGATAAGTTGCCTAAAGGGAGGGAGCGTCACGTTTTTTCGCGCTCGCGGGGTGTCTGGGGCGAGAGAGAGGGAGAGCTTAGACGTTTTTCGGTTTCCTTATTTCTCTTCTTTCTTTCTCTCTTATTGTTGTTCTTGTATTTTTCATTTTTTCCTGCTTTTCTCTCGTTATCTTCTTCATTTTTTTCTTGTTCTTTAACCTGTTTGTATTCAGCTTCTCCTTCCTCTTCTTCTATTAGTATAACTACGTTTGTCGAAAAAAGTGTACACAATCATACTAAAAAATATATGCACACAAGGAGGTAGATAAGTAGATGAATAGTTATATATGTATGTGTACGTGTGTGTGAAGAGAGAAAGGAGCAATTAAATAAAGATATATATTCACACATGCAAATCGGCAGTGTGCCTTGCTGAATCTCACCACCACATTCATCTGCATTGCAACTCTATTCCTCAACACTTTTTTCTCTCTTTCCTCTTCTCCTTAAAGAAATACCCCCCCCCCCCTAAAAAAACAGCAAACAAGAACTTCATCTAAAACCTAAGACCCAAAGAGAAAAAAAAAAAAAAAAGCAAACCAAAAACCAAAAGAAACAAATAATAAAAAAAAAAGACGAAGAGAAAATCAAGAGCAGCGTTCGCATATGAGAGCGAATCGAGCCGTTCTTGGATACGCGCGCCTACCCTTGCCACGCGGCGCTCGCTGATTGGCTGCCTCGCTCGTCGCTGAATGAGGCCCTGATTGCTACCTGCTAACAAGGGCGCGCTCTTTCGGCATACTAAAACCCCGCGGAACCGGGCAGATGAGACCTATTGTCTCTCGCGCGAAGTTAGATCTACGCGCTCTAATTGTTTGGATTAATCTTGTTATTTTCGTGATGATTGGTAGAGCGGAGGGGGGGGGGAAGGGGAGTGAGGGTTGGGGGGGAGGGGGAAGGGGGGTGAGGGGGAAGGGGGAGTGAGGGTTGGTGGAGGGGTTGGTGGGGGGATGGGGAAGGGGGGGTGAGGGTTGGTGGGGGAGTGAGGGTAGGTGGGGGAGGGGGTAGAGGGTGGGTTTATGATAGGGGGAAGAAAAGGGAACGGAGGGAGGGGGTGGGTTGGGCTAAGGAAGGGGAAAGGGAGGAGGGGTGGGGGGTTGGGAGGAGAGGTAACAGGAGTAGGGGCCTCGAAAAGGGAGCAAAGGAAGGGGGTTGGGGATGAGGAAACTTAGGGAGGGGGTTGGGGAGAGGAAGGTAGATTACATACGCGCGAGCTACGCACGCTGGAGGTGTGGGGGAGGGGGGGGGTGTGGCTTTAATCTCGTTGGGATATCGTTCCCCTCTTCTTCCTCCTTATTTTCTTTCTCTTTCTCCTTTTCCTTTTTTTTCTTTCTTCTCCCTTGTCTTCCATATTTTCTCTATTCTTTTTCTTTTCTTTTTTCTCTTCATCCTTCACCATTTCCTCTTCCTGATATTCCTCCTTCTCCTCCTCCTCTTCCTCATCCCCATCCTCTACCTCTTTCCCTTCTTCCTCCTCTTCCTCCACTACCACCACCTCTTTCTCCTCCTCCTCCTCCACCTCCTCTTCTCTCTTTTAATTCTTCTCCTCCCCTCTTCCTTCGTTTTCTCCTCCTCTTCCTCCTCCACCTTCTCTCCTCTTCCTAATTCTTCTCCTCCTCCTCCTCTACCACCACCACCTCTTCCTTCTTAATTCTTCTCCTCCCCCTCTTCCTTCCTTTTCTCCTCCTCCTCCTCCTCTTCCTCTTCGTTTGCCCCTCACCACATTCACAGCAACCATCATCCCACAACCTGCTCCCCCCTTCCCCGCCCCTTATCCCCTTCCGCCCCCTACTCCCCGACGTAAAACACAAGGCGAAGAAGGCTAAACAGACTAAAAGAGAAAAAAAGAGAGTAAGAGTGAGAGAGAGAGAGAGAGAGAGAGAGAGAGAGAGAGAGAGAGAGAGAGAAGAGAGAGAGGAGAGAGAGAGAGAGAGAAGAGAAGAAAAAAGAGAAAAGAAGAGAGAGAAGAGAGAGAAGAAAGAGAGAGAAAGGAAGAGAGAGAGAAGGAAGAGAGAGAGAGAGAAGAGAGAGAGAGAGAGAGAGAGAGAGACAGAGAGAGAGACAGAGAGAGAGAGAGAGAAGAGAGAGAAAGAGAGAGAAGAGAGAGAGAGAGAGAGAGAGAGAGAGAGAGAGAGAGAGAGAGAGAGAGAGAGAGAGAGAGAGAGAGAGAGAGAAGAGAGAGAGAGAGAGAGAAGGAAGAGAGAAAGAGAGAGAGAGCGACGATTTACTTTGCAAGGATGAGAGTAAGAGGAGTCAATCACTATCTTTATCGCCCCGAGATTAATTCGATTTAACCCTCATTTGCATGTTCTGAGGAGACGCCATCGCTCGGGGTTGCTTGAGGAATGTTGTTTTTGTTTTTGCTTTTGTTTTTGTTGTTACTGCTTGCTTGCTCGCTCGTTGCTTCTTTGGGGTTGCGTGTTGTTATTTGTTTTGTTCTTTTTATTGTTGTTTTTTCTCTTCTTGTTGTTGTTATGGTTTACTTGCCTGTTGCTTCTTGGTGTTTCTTTTATGCTTTGATTTATATTTGTTATTGCTGTTGTTTTTTGTTGTGTTGTTGTTTGTTGTTGTTGTGTTGTCGCTTATTTTTGTGTTTTTTTCTGATTCACGATTTTGTTTGCTACTGCATTTATTTTTTTATTTGTTTTGTTCATAATACCATCATGAATCATCACCATCATTATGCTTACCATCATATCACCATATGCTAATCATCATATCATCAAAATCCTTATACTTACCGCCATACACCATCGTCATCATCACCACATCACCATCAAAGTCACAACCAACATCATTACAAACACCACCGTCCAAAAGGCGATTTTTCCCACACACAAACGCCATCAAAAGCCAATCATCAAATCATAACAAATCACTTGATTTTTTTCTCTCGCGAATCCTAATCATCCAGTCCCAATCATCATTAAATCCCCCGTTTGGATTAGATTGGATTAGATAGGGTGCGTTTGTTGTCGTTGTGACGTCATTGGTGCCGTCATCAGCTGATTTCCGCCGGTCTTTTTTATCCGGTTTGGGATGGGGGGAGGGGGGAGGGAGACGAGGAAGGGGAGAGAGGGAGACGGGGGGAAGAGGGGAGATGTGGAAGGAAGGAGGGGAAAGGGGAGGAGAGGGTAAGGAGGAGGGGGAAGGGGAGAGGAGGAAATGGGGAAGGAAGGAGAGGGAAGGAGGGAAGGGGGAGAGGAGGGAGATGGGGAAGGAAGGTGGGGGAAAGGGAGGAGAGGGTAAGGAGGGAAAAAGGGGGGTAGGGAGGGGAGGGAAGAGGAGGGGCTGGGGAAAGAGGTAGGGGGAGAGGGAAGGGGAGGAGGAGGGAAGGGGGGAAGGGGAGGGGATCATTAGGGAGAGAGAGAAAGAGGGAGAGGGAGGGAGGAGGAGGGAGGGGGAGAATGGGAGAGGGAAGAGGGAAGGAGGAGAGGGGAAGGGAAGGGGGAAGAAGGAGAAGAGAGAGGGAGGAGAAAGGAAAGAGAGGGGAAGGGGAGGGGGAGAGAAGACGGTAGGGGGGAAGGAAAGGGGAAAGGGAGGAGAAAGGGAGAGATGGGAAGGCAAGAGAAGGGAGAGAACGCGTGGGAGGGAAGGGGTGAAGCAGCGAGGGGAGGGGGGAGGGGAGATGACTGGGAGGTTAGAAGGGAGGAGGTAGAGGTATGGGGGGAGGGGAGGGGGAGGTGGATATCTGATAACTCTTTGTATTCCAACCTTTGATGATATGTAAATATTAATTAAATGTCATGGACTCAAAGGGTTGAGCAGAGGAAAGCATGGGGGGGGTACGTGCTTTTAATGTGTGTCTGCAAATGCCATACATGCCTAGGTATTTTTGTGCGAAAAATATTGATATCATATAAATGTGTAATAAACATAAATGTATCCATACCTGCGAACATATATATATGCAT
>NW_020869844.1:249394-256894 GCF_003789085.1 Penaeus vannamei | reverse complement strand
CTTACTAGTTTCTTTACGCTTTGGGCATATTCGTTTAATACCCTCTTTGTTTGCATATGGACTTATTGTGAAATTCGAAAAAGCGTAAGTGTAAAAGCTACTAATGCGAGGTGCCGTCTTATTATTCATCTCCCCTCTCTCCTTCACTCTTTCCTCTTTCTCTCAGCCGAACACCGCGGTCGCATAATGGGCTCGTTCGCGCGCTTGTTGTTCTGTCACTTTGTCTCTGCCACCGACATGCCACTCCCACCCCCCTGTCTCTTTTCATCTCTCTCTTTCTCTTTGCTCTCTCCTCCTCCTCTTCTTTCTCTCGTTCTTCTTCTCTCTTTCGTTTCTTCTATTAATTCGTCAATAAGGCGCTCTGCTCCACTCGCCGCTCGCCTACCAACGGTGATCTCCTTATTAAATTGCAGTTTTTGCTCGCGTCCGCTCCGCTGAACAGAAATACGAGGCTCCATCCCGTTGCTGAGAGGTGCCGAGGCGCTCTCGTCAATCCGTCCGGTATCGGACTCCTGGCGTCATATCTACACTAGTCGCCTTGCATCGGCAAGTCGATCTTCCCCTGGAATCGCTGCCGCTCCGACATAACTGCCGCCACCTCCACTGGATGGCGTGGCAGCACCCTCTCCAACCGCAGCTATAACGTAATTCGAACGCTCACTCCATCGAGACCTGTCTCTCCTCTCTTTCCTCCCAATACCCTCTCCCTTCCCTCCCTCGCGCCTCTCCCTGCCCTCCTCTCCATCTCCCCCATTCCCCCTCCCCTCCTCATCTCGTCTCTCTCTCATCTTCTACTCCTACTACTGCTACTTGCTTCTCTTCTTTTAAGGAGTTTAGACACTGAATAGCACTAGTCTGCCCGAGTATGTCGGCTTACAGTCCGGCTGCTCATGCAGCATTTGTGCCCCTCCTCCTCTCTCTCATCTCTCTCTCTCCTTCCTCTTCTTCTCTCTCCCCTTCTTCTCCCTCCCTTTCTCTCTCCCCTCTCTCTCATCTCTCTCCCTCATCTCCCTCCCCGCCCCCTTCTCCCCCCCCCCTCCGCCCCCCCCCCTCCACACCGTTCGCCCCCACCCCCCGCCGCTTCGCCCCCCTGATTCCGCCCCACCCCCCTCTGCCCTTAAACCTCTGCGCCCACAGATTCCCGTACCCTCCTCCCCCCCCCCGCCACCTCACCCTCAACCCCTCTCCCGACCCCGGCTCCCATCCTTCCTGCCCCTCCTTTCTACACACCCGCCCCCACCGCGGCCCCAACAAGCCCACCCCCCCTCTCTCTTCTCCCCCTCTCTCCCCTCTCTCTCTCTCTCCCCCTCTCTCTCTCTGCTCCCTTCCCCTCTCTCTTCTCTCTCTCTCTCACCCTCTCTTCCCTCTCCCTCTCCCTCTCCTCTCTCCCTCTCCTCTTCTCCTCTCCCTCTCCCTCTCCCTCCTCTCCTCCCTCTCCTCTCTCTCCCTCTCCCCTCTCCCTCCCTCCCTATCTTCTCTCTCTCTCTCTCTCATATATCATATCTATCTATATGTGTGTGTGTGTGTGTGTGTGATGTCCTATATACATATATAGATGTCCATTGTTTCTCACCTCTATCTCCATCTGTTTTTAATTCTCCCTCTCCTTTTTCCCTTTCCCTTTCTCCATCACCCTTACGCTCATCCTCACCCTCACCCACACCATCACCCTCACCCCCACCTCAGAGAGAAGAGAGTGAGTGAGTGAGTGAGTGTGAGAAGCGTGAGTGAGAGTGAGTGAGTGAGTGAGTGAGAGTGAGTGAGTGAGTGAGGTGAGATGAGCGACGAGAGAGAGAGAGTGAGAGAGGAGAGAGGAGAGAGAGAGAGAGAGAGAGAGAGAGAGAGAGAGAAGAGAGAGTAGAGAGAAGAAGGAGAGAGAGAGAGAGAGAGAGTGTGTGTGTGTGTGTTTGTGTTATACATGTGTACCTGTATGCATATATATACAGTTCTACCACGGCAATGTAATAAGTAACCAAGTCCTGGACCACGAATTCGAACGCTGGGTGTGGAGAGGAGGACGAGTACGCATCCAATAAGTATTTTTGTATGAATATTTATAGTAATGGTAATTGGTAATAGTAATTGGTTTCTCATGAAGGCCGAATGGTGATGGATCGATGCTAATATCCGAAGGCAGAATTTTTTGGACGTTTTTATTTTCTTCGTTTTTGTGTGCGTGGTGGAAAGGCTTGTTTGTTACTTTATGTTTTGTTATTTCTATTTATACTCTTATCACCATCATTATTATTATTATCAATATTATTATTATTATTGTTATCGTCATCATCATTATCATTATCATCCAATTTACCATTATTATCATTATGATTATCATTGTTATTATTCATCATCATCATCATATTATCATTTCATTATAATATTATTACTATATTATTATGCTATACTATTTTATATAATACTTCTATTACAGCTACTGTTACTACTATTACTGCTCTACTACTAGTACTACTACTTCTACTTTTACTTCTACTACTACAATTTTAATTTTGATTATTTTGATGACAATGGTCATAATAATTGTCGTCACAATCATTACTGTAATATTTTTATTTATTCGAATGCTCCTTATTTTCCTCGATGGTATTCTCACTCGTAAAGATTTTTTCGCATTCGAATCACCCCGTTTAACTGGAACGTTACGAACACACCTGCAGTCTCCTCCCTTTACCTTGAAGGGCTACAGCTGGGTCTTGATAGCCATCCTCCGTAGCCTACCCTGGGAACTGGACATTCCCCTATTTCTAAATTACAGTTATTCCTTGCGCATTGATAGCATATCCTGATAACTATGCTGTGTTCCAAGAAGGACGTGGCTGGCGGTGTCTTTTTGTTCACGGACGAGCCGAAAGAGTCAAGGTAGCAGTGGTTCATGTATGATTTTTTATGGTCACTTCCTTTAGCGTTTACCTTAGGGTAATGGGCAGTGCGGAGAGGGATGCGGAGGTCTGAGAGATATTTATGTGTGGTTGTAAATCGCAGACAGTAAACTTCTTAGGCTTTATGCCTCCGGCAGTGGTTGTCCGTACTAGTAGTATACTGCTATGATATAGTGGCAATTTATGATATGTGTGGTTATTTATATATATATATATATATATATTACTATTATATATATTATATATATATATATATTACAGTATATGTATATATATTTATGATCATATGAATATTATGTTTATAACACACACACAGCACGGCACACACACACACACACAACACACACACACAACACACACACACACACACACACACACAACACACACACACACACACACACAATACCACACCATTCACAAATGTACAACACACACACACACACAACACACACACACACCACACACACACACACACACACACACACCACACCCACACAACACACACACACACAACACACTCACTATACGACACACATACAACATATTATATATGTATATATATGTATATATGTATATTCTATCTATGTAATATACTTATTATATATGTATAATAATAGTATATATACATATATATATATATATATTATACTATTACCTGTATATATAGATATAGATATAGATAGATATAGTATGTATGTGCTTTACGATATAAATATTAATATATATATATATATATCATATATTTTTATATATATGATGTATAACTATTTATATCATTTATATTATTTTATTTATTTAATATATTCTTATATATCTTTCCTCTCTCGTCAACAACATATAACTCAAGTAGCCTAGCCCTGGTTAAAAGAAAAAGAAAACAAACAATAATCGTAGAAGTAAATTATAATAGAAAAGCGCTAGAAACAAAGGAAAGAAAGAAGAGAGTAATTAGATTATCAAGAGAAGAGAAGAGAGAGAGGAGAAAAAGAAAGAAAGAAAAAGAGGAAAGAACGATATTTTAGAAGAGAAGAAGAAAAAGAGAGAGAACGAGAGATAGCACGAAGAAGAGACCGCGAGAAGAACTATAGACGAAAAGAAAAAGGAAACAATTACGAAGAGTTTGAAGATTACTCTGACCCATATCGCTAAACATGATCTCAGAATTATACAATAGGCAGAGGGCAAACTCGGTTAATAGCTCTAACAATGGCAAGCCCGACACAAACAGGCAAGTCCTTCTGAAGTCAAAAAGACTCGGGCCTCCCCAGCAGCATCTCGAACCCGGCGTCCCTTGGGCTGAGGCTTTACCAGGAACGCGGAAACTATTGATGACGTGGTGGAGGAGGATCTCAGAGCTTGTGGGCCGGAGCGCGGGAACTCTCTCGCCTTCTGGTAATGCAGTTCTAACTTTGTTCGAAAAGTCGTATCGAGTCCGAGGAAATTCGGGGGAAAAAGGGGGAAGGGAGGAGGAGGAGGAGGGGGAAAGAGGGGAGAAAAAAAAAAAGAAGAAAAGAAGGAAGAAAGAAGTGACGACAGTTATAAGAATAGACACGTGTATGAGGTAACTGTCCCATTCTTCGGCGCGCGGCAAGTATGCTAATCCGGCGATACAGGATTCAGGATGATCAATCACGTTTATACAGCTGAGCAATTCCGCTCCTCCCTTGCCACCTGTGAACTGAATAATTAATGGAACACCAGACGCCCCGCTTGCATGGCAATTAGTGTATGGGCGCGTGGGCGTGGTGGAAGAGAGGGAGGGAGAGAGGGGAGAGCAGAGAGGAGAGACGGAGGGGAGAGGCAGAGGGAGAAGAAGAGAGAGAGAGAGGAGAGAGATAGAGAGAGAGAGAGAGGCAGAGAGAACAGAGAGAGAGAGGCCAGAGATATAGAGATGAAGAGAGCAGAAGAGAGAGAGGCAGAGAGGAGAGAAGAGAGAGAGAATAGAGAGAAGAGAGAGGGCAAAGAGAGACGAGAGAGAGCCAAGAGAGCAGAGAGAGGCAGATGAGATAGGAGATAGAGAGAAGAGAGCGCAGGAGAGATAGAGAGAGAGAGAGAGGCGAGAGAATTAGAGAGAGAGAGAGGCAGAGAGATAAGAGAGAGAGAGAGAGGCATAGAGAGCGAGGAGAGGAGAGAGAAGAGAGAGAGAGAGAGAGAGTAAAGAGAGAGAGAGCCAGAGAGAGGAGAGAGAGAGATGAGAGAGAGGCAGAAGAATAGAGAGAGAGAGAGGCAGATAGATAGAAGAGAGAGAGGCAGAGATAAGAGGGAGAGAGAGGCAGAAGGGAAGGAGAGAGATAAGAGAAATAGAGAGAGAGAGAGGAGCGAGAGAGAATAGAGAGGCAGAGAAGAAGGAGAGAGAGAGGCAGAGAGATAGAGAGAGAGAGAGAGAGAGGCAGAGAGATAGAAGAGAGGAGAAGCGAGAGAATAGAGAGAGAGAGAGAGCAGAGAATAGAGAGTAGGAGAGAGGCAGAGAGATAGAGAGCAGGAGAGAGAGAGGGCAGAGAGATAAGAGAGATAAGAGAGAGAGAGCGAGAGAGAGAGAGAAGAGAGATAGAGGAGAGAGAGCAGAGAGATAGAAGATGAGAGAGCAGGGAAGAGCAGCGATAGAGAGGAGGCGAGAGATAAGAGAGGAGAGAGAGAGAGATAGCAAGAGATAGAGAGGAGAAGCGAGGGAGAGAGAAGAGAGAGAGCAGAAGAGAGAGAAGCGGAGAGCAAAGAAGAGAGGAGAGAGAGCAGAGAGGTCAGAGAGAGAGATGAAGAGAGAGATATTATAGAGAGAGAGGCAGACGAATAGGAGAGAGAGCAGAGAGAGTAAGATGATGAAGAGAGAAGAGAGTGCAGAGAGATAGAGCATAGAGAGAGAGAGGAAGATAAGAGAGGAGAGAGGCAGAGAGATAGAAGAGAGAGAGGCAGAGAGATGAGAGAGAGAGAGAGCAAGAGATAAGAGAGAGAGAGAGGCAGAGAGAAAAGAGAAGAGATAGAAGAGAGAATAAGAGAGATAGAGAAGCAAGAGCCAGAGAGAAGAGATAGAGAGAGAGAGAGGCAAGATTAGATATATAATAGAGAGAGGCAGAGAGGATAGAGAGAGAGAGAATAAGAATAGAGAGAGGCAGAGAGATAGCAGAGAGATAAGAAGAGAGCCAGAGAGATAGAGAGAAGAGAGAGGGCAGAAGATAGAGAGAGAGAGAGGCAGAGAGATAGAGAGAGAGAGAGCCAGAGAGATAGAGAGAGAGAGAGGCAGGATAGAGGAGAGAGATAGGCAGAGAGATAGAGATGAGAGAGAGGCAGAGAGATAGAGAGAGAGAGAGGCAGAGAGATAGAGAGAGAGAGAGGCAGAGAGATAGAGAGAGAGAGAGAGAGGGAGAGAGAGAGAGAGCAGGCGAGAGATAGAAGAGAGACAGAGAGATAGGAGAGAAGAGAGAATGAGAGAGAGGAGAGAGAGAGAGAGAGAGAGAGCAGACGAGAGAGAGAGAGAGAGTGAGCAGAGAGATAGAGAGAGAGAGAGGCAGGAGAATAGAGAGAAGAGAGAGGGAGAGAGAGAGGCAGAGAGATTAGAGAGAGAGAGAGAGGGCAGAGAGGAGAGAGAGAGAGAGGCAGAGAGATAGAGAGAAGAGGCAGAGAGAGAGATAGAGAGAGAGAGAGGCAGAGAGATAGAGAGAGAGAGAGGAGCAGAGAGAGAGAGAGAGAATGCAGAGGAGATAGAGAGAGAGAGAGCTGAGATAGATTAGGAGAGAAACACGAAGGCAGAAGAGATAGAGAGAGAGAGCAGAGAGATAGAAGAGAGAGAGAGCAGAGAGATAGAGGAGAGAGAGGCAATAGATAGAGAGTGGACGGAGAGAGAGATAAGAGGCGAGAGAGAATAGAGCGGAGAGAGAGAGATAGAGCGAGAGAGAGATAGAGCGAGAGAGAGATAGAGGAGATAAGTACATAGAGCAGCGATGAGGAGAGATAGACGAGACGAGAGAGACTAGAGCGAGAAGTAGAGATAGAGCGAAGAGAGAGAGATAGAGCATAGAGAATAGTAGAGCGATATGAGAGATAGAGCGAAGAGAATAGAGCGAGAGAGAATAGAGCGAGAAGAATAAGCTGAGAGAGAGAATAGACGAAGAGGGAGAATAGAAGCTGCAGAGGAAGAGATAGAGCGAGAGCAGATAAGCCCCCCCGAGAGAAATAGGAGGGATAGAGAACGATAGAGCGAAGAGAATAGAGCGAGAGAGAGATAGACAGAGAGAGATTAGAGCGAAGAGAGAGGAGACGAAGAGAGAGAGAGAAGGAGAGAATGAGAAGAGAGGAGAGAGAAGAGCAGAGAAGAGAGAGATGAATAGAAGAGACGGAGAGAGAAGAGAGAGAGAGCGAGAGAGGATGAGAGAGAGAGAGAGAGGCAGAGAGAGAGAGAGAGAAAGCCATGCAGTTACCGACCCGCGTAGTTACGGATGAGATGGAAGAAAATGATGAGGTAGAGGTGGAAAAATGGGATGGGATAGAAAGTGCATGAGAGAGTCATAGGATGCATAGAGGAGTTCATGACAGATGCATGAGAGATCCAATGAAGAGTGGAATAGAATGAATGAGAGAGTAATGAGAGAGGTGAATACCGTGAGAGAGC
>NW_020869844.1:245383-248941 GCF_003789085.1 Penaeus vannamei | reverse complement strand
AGATGAAGAGAAAGACTAATTAATATTGTCGATGAAAAATGAAATATATAATGAAACAAATAATCAAAAGAAAAATTACACACGATATACAGTTAACAGTGGTTTTCTTGAACGAATCCTTTCCCACTTGCTCTTTTAACGGGCCGTCTCCGGGCGCATCAAAGTTAAAGCAGGCCTCATTACACAGTAACACGGTTGAATTGTACAAAGTGGATGAGGAGCCACAGGTCAAGTGTTTTTTAAGAAATGCGAATTTTTCCAAAAGTCTGCGAATTTTCCACAAAAGGCTGAGAATTTAAGCCAAAATACTGCCGATTTTTTCCCCAAAAGACTGCGAATTTTCGTATTGAATTTTAAGCGTCGGTTCTTTCAGGAATGGGACGCGTTCAATCCTATGCACGATTTATATTACATGTTGTGTTGCAAAACCCTAATGATTTTTTATCTTATTGTGTTACTCTGCGGTCCTTCGAGAAATTTTCACGCAGATAATACCAAGAGAAAACTTCATTGGAAAGTGAATGGAATGTTTTTGATTCAGATAAAGCCTTATGCAGCAAATAAGTTAATTAAATTGAACATGGCATTACATACAAAGGAAAAGTTAAGTGAAATGGAATAAGAGGGACGCCAATGGGAAGATGATAATAATGATGATAACCATAATAACGATAATGTTAATGATGATGGTGATTATTGTTATTGTTATTGTTATTATTTATTATTATTTTATCATTATTATTACTTCATTATTATTTTATCATTATCATTCATTATTTCTTCATTTTTATTATTGAATATCATTATTGTTATTATTATTATTATCATTATATTATTATTATCATTATTATCATTATCATCATGTTTATTATTATCATTTCATCAATATTATAATCATTATCATTATATCGTCATAATCACCATCATCATTACTATTATCATGATGACATCAATAATCATAATGAGGATGATAATAGTAATACAAAAAATAACAATAATGATAATTCTGATATTGATGACAGCACAATAAAACAATGATCATGACAACAGGAAAAAAGAGAAAAAAAACTATTTAAGAAAACGAAAACGAAGCGCCCAAAACAAGGCGGCAGAAGCAATACGGTCGCAGTGCGGTGCCTTTCTACAAGAGGTTCGACCATAAGGTAAACCCGACGCTTGTAAGGGCTCGGTGACCTGATTAGCTCTCGTCTATATAGAGGTAATGGTAGTTATGGCGGTGGGATTGGCTGTTGAAGTCTATGATGTTGTTGTTGTTGTTATATTGTTTTTTAGTAGATAGATTATCACTATCATCGTCATCGCCCATCGTCATCGTCATCATCATCATCATCGTCGGTCGTCATCGTCATCGTCATCATCGTTCATCATTATCATGTTCATCACTACAACCCCGAAAACCACCACTACATACTATCTCCTCCTCTCATACTGATCACCATCGCAAACAAACCATCATACTCATCACCTCTCATCACATTATTCCTTCTCTCATCACTATTATCCTCCTCATCACTATAATTCTCCTCTTTATCGTTTCTTTACTATCATAATATTTCTTACAGTATAAAGATTATTACTCAAAAGTAAGCATGGGAAATGTGATTAAGATATGCGTCTGGCTCTTCTTTCCACTTATAATTCATTAGTATGTGAAATTGTAAGTAAATACACCCCATACCCCTTAGGGAGAGTAGCCATAGTTGTACTTTTTTTTACTTAAAATATGAAAGAAAATAAATTTGTCTTTATACCCTCCCCTCTCCCTTTTAAGATGCCGCCAGATTTTTTAAAGTTACTTATATAATCCAAAAAGTAAAACAATATACGAATTCCCTCCCCCATTCCTTCCTCTTCATCAAGCTGATATTTCTATTGAATAATTCACAAGAGAGGAAATGTGTACCGTAATCCCCTCCCACCAGCAAAAAAAAAAAAAAAAAAAAAAAAAAGTTATTACAAAAGTTATTTTCATGGACGCAATATTTAGATGTTATTCTTGCGAGTATGTATATATATGACTGTTGTCGAACTTTCCCCGCATGGCGTTTCCACACAATAAATTGGCAATATGCAGTCTTATATGAATATGAATGTTCTGCTGGGTTCCATAGCCTCGTGTCTGCGTGGATTTATGGAAAATATAGTAAGAGAATGTGTGTTAATATGCATACGAAAGAGTGTTTGCAGTTGTTATTAATGAATGTAAGTATATATAGATATATATATATATATATATATATATATATATATATATATATATTATATATATATATATATATATAGTGTGTGTGTGTGTGTGTGTGTGTGTGTGTGTGTGTGTGTGTGTGTGTGTGTGTGTGTGTGTGTGTGTGTGTGGTGTGTGTGTGCATGCTGCGTATATATATGTGTGTGTATTTGTGCTTGTCCATACAGGAGGTATATGTGTGTGTTTGTGCATTTAGACGTTCACACGCATTTTTATATTATTGCATTTCTCATTCCGCACGAGCGTAATACATACGTTTCGAAAAAAAAAGTTGAAATATTCGGCGCGAGAAGACTTTTGCACTCTTTATTGCTTCCCGTTGCTCGCCCCGTGGACCGCCTTTGAAGCCCCGGAGATATTCTCTTGTAACTTATGCAACGCCAGATCCCACACCTTGCAAACTTTCGCAATATTACTCATAGACATTGACGTTATCGGACGTTCCTTGCGAAGTGCTTGCCGCTGGAAGGTCACGCCCGCAATAGCAAGGCAGGAGAGGTCTTCAGAGAGGCCGGCCGATATCTTCGTTCTTCGTTTATTGGTCTTTTTTCCTTCCCCGATCTGCGGTCGGGGGTCGGTCGTTCGGGAATTTGTATCTCATTGCGAATCATAACGAGGCCTATAAGTAGCATTGTTGTTCGTCTTTGTGTATGGTGATCGGTCTGTTTGTCTGGCTGTGTGGATCTGTGACTGTCTTAGCTTTCTCTCTCTATCTCTCTCTATCTATCTATCTCAATCTCTCTCTCTCTCTCTCTCTCTCTCTCTCTCTCTCTCTCTCTCTCTCTTCTCTCTCTCTCTCTCATCTCTTCTCTCTCTTCTCTTCTCTCTCTCTCTCTCTCTCTGTGTGTGTGTGTGTGTGGTGTGTGGTGGTCTCCCCTCTCTCTATCTATGTCTCTATCTGTCTGTCTAATTGTCAGTTTGTCTGTTTCCCACTCTCACTTAAGGCTGTCTCTAAACAAACATCAAAGCAAAAAAAGCCATCTACTCTCTTGCCATTACAGTCAAATTAACATACCATTCCCACCCAACACACTGCTTCTCTACTGTACCTACTCCACCTCTGCAATCCACCCATTTAGAGAGGCGTTCCACTCTCCACTCACTACCTTCCTTCCCCCATCTCCGTGGACCGACAACAGTATCTCCTCAGCACCAATATGTATATATATTTATGTATATAAATTCACTGGTCTCCACGTCAGATATTTCAGCATGACGTCGGCTCTGCATGCATAATTCCATTCTCAGACACATGCATGATAGCCTTGCATGACAGCCCTAAGTTTCCCCTG
>NW_020869844.1:217883-225383 GCF_003789085.1 Penaeus vannamei | reverse complement strand
AAAGAAAGGGAAAGAGAAAGAGAGAGCTGACCACCACAGACAGCATCCAGCTATACTAATTGGCTGAGACCGTCTTCGGCAGCTGAATCAGGTTGAGCCCTGTCGTACACCGAGAGATAGGAAAAGAAATGAAGCAAGAACTGAAGCAGGTGTAGATAAGACTGGCGCGTCGTTCTCTTAGGCAAGGAACTTTACCTTGACTGCCCATTGTAAAAGCCACCTGGGGGGCAAGCCAGCCTTTGTGGGTGCCGGTCCCAAGTCCAGATAAATAGAGAGGGTTGGTGTCAGGAAGGGCATCCGGCGGTAAAAACCCATGCCAAAACCAACATGGAATGATCCGCAATAGAAAACCAGTGGAGGTGGCTCATCTATAACGGTGACTCCATATAGAAGTGGGAGAAAGCTGAGAAAAAGATAAAATCAGAGAAGCAAGATTGAGATGGCTCGGTCATATTAAGAAGATGAAGACCCTATCAGGGTGGGATATCAACACCAGGTAGGAGGAAGACGATCCGATGAAAGGCAAAGGAAGAGATGGAAAGAAAATATGCATTAAGGCCTAAGAAAGCAAAACTTAAAAGAGGAGGATGCACAGGACAGACCGAGTTGGAGGCAGCGTATTCGAATAGCCGATTTAGGCAATGAAGAAGAAGAAAAAGGAGAACAAGACACCTGCCATCACAATCCATTAAACGACCAGAATCGTTGTTCCCGCCGACCTGAAGTACCTAAACCCCTTGTTAATCAATTCCAAGGACCGTCGACCCAAGGCCACGTACCCAGCGGTTGCCTCTGAACGGAATAATCGTCACATCATCAAGGGGACTGACTACCTGCGGCTGCCGTCGACTCTAATGCATTCTCTCACCTTCCCTGTCAAGCGAACCTTTCAGTCGCTTCGGTAAATCTGATGACACAACCAGCACACTAGTCTTTTGGCTAAACTCGACACAAGTCAATTGCAACAAAGGTTTAACTGCTTCCTAAAGGGATTGCATGACTTATGTGAAGAAATAAATAGGATTTTGTGTGTTTGTGTTCGTGTGTGTGTGTTTATGTGTGTGTGGTGTGTAATAATAAGCATGCATATATAAAATAAGCATGCATATATATATAATATATATATATAATAATATATATATTATAAATATATATATATATATAAAATATATACATAATATGTGTGTGTGTGTAATAATAAAGCATGCATATAATATAATAAGATAGAGAGTAGATAGAGAGAGAGAGAGAGAGAGAGAGAGAGAGAGAGAGAGAGAGAGAGAGAGAGAGAAGAGTATGTGTAGTATAGTATAATATACTCTATGTATATGCACGTACGTATGAGTTTGTAGAAAAAAAGTATATGTGAAAACAGAGTAACCAGAATCATGTTACAATGCAGAGGAACCCGAAACCCAGCTGAAATGCATATCTCATTACGTATGCAACAAAGGTATGCATTGATCACTTAGCAGGCAGGCAAAAGAGCAAGAGAAAACGTGCAACAGAATTTACCTGCTTAATTATTAATACCACAGACGATTTGTGATATTTCATTTTCTTCAAATACAATATACTTGACTCTGTAAATGTATTGACTTTAGTAAGAGAAATTTAGGATTTATTTGATATTTTCCTTTTTAAGTGTTGCTGTGATATCTATCAATTAGGCAGTATATCTATCGATCTGTTTATCTATCGAGTTATTCATTCATTTATCTATCTACCTACCCACGTATCTATCATTCTATCTATCTACCTACCTATCAATCTATCTATCTCTACAAATACATTCAATCATGAATACACACATACAGATATAGAACTAAAATAAATAAATAAGATAAATAAATAAAGAGAATACACACATACAGATATAGAACTAAAATAAATAAATAAAGAGAATACACACATACAGATATAGAACATGAAAAAATAAAAATAAAAACAAATAAAATAACATAAATAAAAAATAAAAGACTCAAATACCCAATGAGCCAGAAGACACGCGACCTCCCTCCTCCCATTCCCCCCCCTCCTCACCGCTCTTGTATCCTGCGAGCACGATCCTCTGAGGACGAATTCTAATCAATTTAATTTCGAGCCAAGTAGAACGTACTTCCTTTGGTCCTAAACGCTCTGCTGGATTTTTATTCTTATCTTTTTTTTTCTTTTTTCTTTTTTTGTCTAATCGCGAGCCTTAGGCGGTGATTTACTCGGTTTACTGTTATTCCTGAAACTCCTCTCTGTCTGTATTGTTTTTTTTCTCTTTTTCTTTTTTTTATTTTCTTTTTCCTCGGGGTAGGCTTGTATACAGTCTTCAAAGGGATGAGAAGAGACGTTAATTTATGGATGTTCGTCGGATAAATCTGGTGTGTTGTAGATTGAAATGTCTATTGGGTTCGAGAGCTTAGCATAATCTAAAGGGAGATGTACTGAGGTGAGAGAGAGTCTGAAAGTTGAAGGAGTGAGTGTCTGTCTGTACTGTTTCCATGATTTTTTTTTTTTTTTTTTTTTTTTTTGAGACTGACAAATCTAGAAAGAATTGTATTTGAGTCATGGCTTCTCTCTGTCTCTGTCTGTCTGTCTGTCTTCTCCTCTTCTCTGTCTCTGTCTCTGCTCCTGTCTCTCTCTCTCTCTCGACAAGTCTCTCACCGTCCTCTGTCCTCGATTCTCATCGTCGCGTCTCTCATCTCTCTCTCTCGTACATCGGCCTCTCTCTGCTCTCTCTCAGATCTTCGCGAAGGCTCTCACTCTCAAACACTTTTCCGGTAGCTTATTCGCCATCTACTCTCATCTCGTCTACGCGCGCGCGCTACTCTCCCTCGCTCCGGTGCTCCTCTCAATATCTCCCCTTCCCAACCGAACTGTCACATCGTTGTCGGGGTGATACCGTCTTTCGGCGTAGTCGGTACAAGAAATACATGATGCTCCATCCGTCGCCATCTGGGAGTCCGTACCTCCTCCAGCTCTGGCATCTTCAATCGGTCTTCTCCCATCGTTTACGCAGTCTGACCCTCGGCTACTGAGAGAGAAGCGATGCCGCAACGCAGACGCCGGTCTGACTCGCGCCGGCCTATATCAGGATGTAATACTGCCGAGATTCCGCCTCTGCTAACTTGAGACTCACAGCTTACGGCGCACCACTGACGGCTTCTTCCCGACAGAGATGCTTACCTTACAAGATGTCAATCGCGGTAGTAAGCACCGGACTAGCCTAAACGACACGCCTACCGACTGTGCCTCTAACGCCCCGATCCTATGCGTATTCTCTCCTCTGCCCCCATGATCGGAAGGACTACTAGGCCTCGGATCGTGTTAGGGATCTCCCCCCGGTGAGCTGTCCGTTCACCAGCTATCCTCTCATAATCGCGCCGGCGCAAGTACCGTGTCCAGGTCAGACGGAGTGCCCCGCTAGTACGGTGGTGGATCGGGCCCCGCAACCGCGTCATTTCTGCCGGACAATACAGGGTTTCATACATATTTTAACCCCCAGGATTCTCGGTATGTGTTCTCCCCACAGACGAGTGTGATGCGGTGCCGTGGATGTCTGAACTCGCACTCATCTGCGTGAAACGTTTTTAGAAACCTCGACGCAGCACTGGGTACTTCCACACGGGGGGTCGCCACCAGGCTTCCATTAAGAGTTGCTGTTGCGTAAAGGTCCTCTTCGCGCGACCACGGCCGTGATGCCCCAGGTGCCCTGCTGCGAAGCTCTTGCGGGGATGCGATGTCGGCAGGATGGGGTGAGGATTCGCCCGGCAGGGGCGAATACAGCACCACTCGGACACAGCCGAGACGAGACCAGTTCCCCGTTGTCCTTGCTTTAACAAGACCATTAATCACCCAGCGCTGGCACTAAGAGACATCAGCAGCCGGAAAAGCTGAGTCTGTTTACTATCGTAGCTGATTAGTTATACGATGTCACACGCGCTCTCATTCCGCGAACCGCCAAGATCTGCCTTAGGTCGCCTCCGCCGCGTAGTATATAAGAGAGTGGCGGATAATAGTGACGGCATAAACCATCTTGAACAGGCGCACCCGGACGCGCTCTCCCCGCAAGAGTGCTGTAACCCCAGGAAGAGAACGTATTCGTGAGGAGCGTCCTGTTGACCCCTCCCGCAGAAGACCTCTCTCCCTCCGCGCGCTCTCTCCGGTCTCTCGGGGACCGCTTGCTCCTGCGACCGGACATTTATGCTGTGATGAGTATGATCTGCTGCGCTGTTCCTGTACCTCGCATCCCGCGTTAAACGTATGAATGACGGATTCATCTCCTCCCTCCCGCTCTCCACTCTTCTTCGAGCGCTCTCCAGGCGCCACCATTCGGGACTCTTCTACGCACAAGGTGGTAATGTTAAGCAGAGTCGAATAACTTAATAAGAAAAGATAATGCAAATTCAGAGCACATAATCGAATAAACTAGGACAAGATATATATATTATAGACTAAGAACAGGGCAATAACAATACGATTATAAATGGTAGGATACAAGTACTATATATATAAGGTACATTGGGATAATAATGAAATAAGGATATAAAACTAAAAATGATATCACAAAAAGAATAATAGTGATATTACTCAATAACACATGAAGCGAGTTGCTGACTGATCAAAAATACTGAGGATAATAATATATTCTGCGAAACAACCAAGCGAGATAGAAGTAACAATAATAGTAATGAGATATGTATATTAACAACGACGAGTATGAATGATGTATGAATGATAAAAGTGAGTAATCGAAATCAACGATAGAGAATGTGAGATAAGATATAAATGGATAAAATATATAGTAAAGCTCGGAAGTAATAGATACAATGATAAATATAGAATATATGAGAAGAGAGAGGGAAAGCTAACAACAATAAAATCAAAAATAGAAAGAAGAAAAAAATAGCCAATAAGATCATAATACTCAATAGAAATAATAATGATAATGATAACTATATAAGACAATTATAACAATATAGGAGTGAAATGTGATCAAATAACAACAATTCATAACAATAACCGACTAACATTAAATATAGAAATAATAAGTTTAAATTGAATGACATCACTATGATCACTATTGATCAACAAGAGAATCCATAATAGGTCCCTAGTAAAAACATAAAATACTAAAATGATACCTATTAATGAGAACAAATAAGGATGTAAGAGAACAATATACATCATAATCAGAATGGCAGAGCACAGATAGAAGAACGGATAAGTAATATCGACAATTGACATATAATATGTATAATATAATACATGATAGTTATAATACATCGATAATGGTTACTATGAAATTCTCCCGAGAGTGAGTCGAAATATATGATTATATCACGGTTCACAACTACGGCCCCGATATTTATTTAATGATAATCGATGACCACATACATACATAATAGTCAAATCATGATGAGAGAGAGAACCCGCGTATCTCTGGTGACCACCTCAACTATGAAGATAAGTACTGGAGCGAGGGAGAAATAAGTGTAAGACTTGCGCGAAGAGAATAATAAAATTATAATAAATGAGACAATGAAATGATAGTGATCGAATAGCAGGAGAGAGTAATAGAATCAGCACAACAAATCGCGACTCAATAAAATCCGAACATAAAAAAATGAATAATAAAATGATATAAGTAACTAAACAATATCAAGAATATATATCTGACAATCGAAGAAGTCGACAAGGAAATAGATAGATGATAAAATAATATAACTACCATCTAATAATCAATAATAATAAATAGAAATCAACTGAATAATGAGATATAAATAAACAATAATGAACATTGCTAAATAATTGAGAGCTATCTCATCACACACATATATCATGGGAGCATGTATCTGGATAACCGAATAATAAGACGAGACTGGATAAATAAGTCGCTTCTAAGAGAAACACCAAACACACCATGGTACACACCACCAGGATGATAACAATGCATGAGTCACATACTATGATAATCAACATGATAATCATATTACACTATAAGATAGAGAATGATCGGACTTGAAAATGATGAATAATCAAACACACCCACACTCACACACGATAGGATCTATGCGAACGTAATAAATTAAATGGAGTCCATCTGTCCCACCGAATAGTAATACCTCATGAATGATCGAGTAAATGCCACTGATGGGAGAGAGTACACAGACGTATATTCTACATCAAATGATTGATTAATACATGATACGAATTAGAGAGAGGACAGAATAATATACTAAAACAATAATGATGTTTAATACATTAGACAAGATCGATAATGCACTATTGCGCCCAAAGTCAAGACATCGATTACAGGAGAGATAAGAATAGTTAATCGTAATAACCAGAGAAAATAAATATGAGCAGGGATAAATCAACGAAATATATAATCAGATAAATACAACAGAGAGGATAGAAGCTAACATAAGTTTATTATAAATAATAGATGAGGCTTCTAATAATGAAAAATAGATCGAGCAGGCGGCGTTCATTGCTACTCCGATCAGACCATTACGCAGCGGATACATTCCGAGTGAGTTCGGTAGGGGGATAATTACCAAGACGAACACTGCGGGAATACCCGCGCCGATAACGGATTCTGTATGCGGGTGGCAGGTGGTCCAACTTGATCTGCCACGGACGTCGCCTGGCCTAGTAAACCGTGTAATCGTTGTCTATATAGTTTTGAGTACATTGGTCTTTTGAAACAAAGAGCGGATGCGACTGATCAGAGATCCCAGTGGATCGGCCCGAGGCTAATTATGACGTGCCAGACATCCGGGAATAGAGTGTAGACCGAGTAAGTGTGAACTGAAGTCGGCAAAGGCGTTAACGAAGAAGAAATTCTTTCAACCAGCTATGTCAGAGTACATAAATGAGCGAATGATAGATAGTATCGCCGAGTTTATATTTATCCACATGCTATGTGTTATCGCGAATTTACATGGAAGGTGTATCATGACGCAAGCACCCCCACTCCATGACATCATCCTTATCGTAGCGGCCGGTAGGCTAGACCTGACGTAGTCGTAGTCATTTGCTTCGGCATAATCCGTATATTGTATAAAGTTAAGATTCGAGAGCACTTGCATCGCGGGACCACCATTCGTTCTTATCTATAATGACGCAATGCTACTATTCAGTCACCATAATCCTGTTGTTGCCTCGAATAATTTATTTATTATTGAAACATCACATATATCGCTTAATACTACATGGATAATCAGTTATTCGTTGTATCCGTTGAAATATTTGTCACTATTCGCGGTATGCCATAGAGTTAGACTACTATATCAGCGCTGAGAGAGAGTAAGCTATCTATTCTCAGTCACATTATCTATCATCGACGAGTCTATTAAACTCAGAGAGCATATCACCCAGCAATATCATCATATATTCAGTCTAAGTAGGTACACAATGTTATCACACTATGATATAGCAGTCAGTGATTATCCATATGAGTGTGACTTAACTATCTGAGTTATGTATAGACATGTCATGCGATGT
>NW_020869844.1:190383-192883 GCF_003789085.1 Penaeus vannamei | reverse complement strand
TCTCTCTCTCTCTCTCTCTCTCTCTCTCTCTCTCTCTCTCTCTCTCTCTCTCTCCTCTCTCTCTCTCTGTCTCTGTCTCTCTCTCTTTTCTCTTTTTCTTCTCCTCTCTCTCTCTCCTCTCTCTCTCTCTCTCTCTCTCTCTTCTCTCTCTCTCTCTATCTATCTCTATATCTATCTATCTATCTATCTCTTTTCTTTCTTACTCTGTCTTTCTACACCCCCCTTCTCTCCCTCTTTCATCCTTACTCTCTGACTATCAAAAATGAGTGTGTGTGTGTGCGTGTGTGTTGTGGTGTGTGTGCATATATATTACCGTTCACATTTTAAATTTTGTTTCGTTTTAGCCATTTGGTCAGAAACATATTTAAGAGTTAATGATGATTGTGTTTCAAATGGGCTTACATTACAAATTCAATAAGGAAATTAACAGAGCATTTGAACAACTAACTGCAAACATTTCTAAACTCTATTTTTTTAAAATTCACGAACAAAATTCACACACACTTTCCCGTGTTAAACATGAATATAACAATTAGTTGCAATTAGCTACAGTGCCTTTACGATCTAAATTTCGCAATAAAACAACTAAAAGGAAATTAATGACAACAACAAAACAAGGAGAATAAAACATTACTTTCCAAATTAGCACTTGCAAATTCCTCATTTTCATACAACTACACATGTGCAACGTAATCGGCATCGAGAGAGGGAAGTGAACAATATATGAACAAAATCTTGAACATAATGAAGACAGTAGTAACAGTAATTTCAGTAAATATGATGATGATAAAAGTAATGATAGTGACATTACTACTGGGCAAGAACAAGAATGATGATGACAACAGGATGATGATGATAATAATAATCAGATAACCATAAAGAGATGATGATGATGATGATGATGATGATGATGATGATGATGATGGTGATGATGATGATGATGATGATGATGATGATGATGATGATGATGATGATGATGATGATGATGATGATGATGATGATGATGATGATGATGATGATGATGATGATGATGGTGATGATGACGATGATATGATAATAATAATATGATGATAATAATAATATGAATAAGAATGACAAGGATAATAATGATCTTGATAATAACATTAATTACTATAATAAAGAGATAATAGAAATGATAAGCAGGAATTTTTTTCCTGTTTTGAACTGAATTTCAAGATTTTTTCCTGTTTTGAACTGAATTTCAAGATTTTTTCTCTCTGTAGACATAATGATAAAGGTAATGATAGCAATTATGATAAAAATGAGAGGAAAAAATACGATAATTGTTTTAAGTGATAATAATGATATTGGTGTTACTAGTACTACTGATAGTGATGATGATGATGATGATGATTATGATGATAGTAATTATGATAACAATTATAACTTTAATTATAATTACTATCACAATTATCCTTATTATGATAAGTATAATAATAATAATAATTGTTATTATTATTAGTAGTAGTAGTAGTAGTAGTATCCTCATTACTAATACTATTATTGTTATTATCCTTATCCTTTTCATTTTCATTTCTAACAGTACTAGTAGTAGTCGTCGCCGTCGTAGTAGTAGCAGAAATATCATTAGTATAGTGATACTGATGCTGCTGCTACGGTAGTAGTAGTAGTAGTAGTAGTAGTAGTAATAGTAGTAGTAGTAGTAGTAGTAGTAGTAGTAGTAGTAGTAGTAGTAGTAGTAGTAGTAGTAGTAGTAGTAGTAGTAGTAGCTTAAATATTACTAGTAGTAGTAGTAAAACAATTAGTAATATTAATTGTTACTGGGTATTCAACAAACCCTTAAAATAATGTAATAAAACACGAAAAAAAAACTATAAGTTACAAAATAACAACCGAAAATGACCAGCAAAATGAAACGTAACAAACACAATAGGCTGATTAGTTTAGTCTCCTTAGCTAAACGACTTTAGTTCCCTGTTCCGTACATCCAGCCATTCCAGGACATGGCGTGGTGAGTCCTCCTCTAATTTCCTCCCAGTTGGAATGAATCTACTTGACAACTGTGCACCGTTAAGCCTTACAGAGCATTCCTAACGATACACACTGAGTGGATGCTAACAAACAAACGAGAAAAAAAACAAACAAAAAAACTCAGGTCGTTTTGACTGCAAAGGTTTATGTTTTTTTTTTTTTTTTTTTTTTTAGCCAATGGGTCAGCTGATTGATGGTAAAATCAAGAAACAAAATGAGGGGATTTTACTAAAATGTTAAAGTTGAGAACCCAGAAAGTAAAAGGATTTTTTTTTTTAGTGATCCCCAAATGTCTTATGTATATATATAAATGTAAAGAAAACGTAGAAAAAATGCAGCTTAAAGAATACGATCTATGATCATACAACATGAAGGGATTTTATTCAAACATTAAAACTGAGAATCCAGAAAGTAAAAGTATATGGCTTATCAAAACACAGTGATAATAATAATAATAACGATAAAATAGATAAGAAATAAAATTTTA
>NW_020869844.1:180383-185383 GCF_003789085.1 Penaeus vannamei | reverse complement strand
TTTAATACCGACAGAACAACACGCTACGACGGACATTGTGTATTAAATCCGAAGTGTTTCTAATAAAGAGTATTTAATAGTTCTTAATTAACTATATCCGGTACGTTATCATAGACAACATAACAGAAATTTGGAATTGATTCTACTGGTCACCTCTCTTTAATAGATAATTGAGACGTAGGAAAAAAAACTCTCTGAAAATAGATTAAAATCATGGAAATGTTGAAAACAAAATTACCACAAAGGGTTTGTTATGAAAGAGGAAGAATAACCCAGCAATAACAAAAGGAAGTGAACATAGGTAGGAAAAAGAGATGAAGATATAAACAATGAGGACTGTTCGCTAAAAGGGGAAGAGAGAGAGAGAAAAAAAAGAGAACGGCGTAAAAGAAGGAGAGAAAGAAAACAGGCGAAGGAGGAAGGGAGAGAAAGAGAAAGAGAAACGCGAGGGGTAATGTAGTGAGAAAGTTGGAATGAAGTTCAATGAAAGGAAACAAAGTCCACGGTATAGGAGGGAAAATGTGAGGGGGAAAGAATGAGGGGAGCAAGAAATAACAGGCACTCGCTGTTATCTGAATATATACGTTAAAATAGAGAAAGAAAAAAAAAAGGTCGTTTTAAGCCAATGGAAGTCAATTTCGAAACGCGTGCAGATTCTTCCAGATGTTATTCTGTAACTATTTTTCTTTCTTCTTTCTCTCTCTTTCGTACCAAAAAAAACACCGTTCCATCCCCCCTTTTTACCTATTTCTTCTCTCTTTCTTACCAAAACAACACCGTTTCACAAACCCTTTTTTACGTATTTCTTCTCACTTTTTCTTATCAAAACAACACCGTTTCATCCCCCTTTTTTAAAACCTATATCTTCTCTCTCTCGTACCAAATCAACACAGTTCCATCCTCCCTTTTTACCTGTTTCTTCTCTCTCTCTCTTTGGTACCAAAACAACACCGATCCATCCCCCTTTTTTACCCATTTCTCCTCTCTCTCTCTTTCGTACCAAAACAACACAGTTTCATCCCCCTTATTCTAAACCTATTTCTTCTCTCTCTCTCTTACCAAAACAACACCGTTCCATACTCCTTTTTTACCTATTTCTTCTCTCTCTCTCTTTCTTACCAAAACAACACCGTTTCACTCCCCCTTTTTATTTCACCTATTTCTTCTTTCTTACCAAAACAACACCGTTTCATCCTCCCTTTTTTAACCTACTTTTTCTCTCTCTCTTACCAAAACAACACCGAAATTCCGCCTAGCAGGAAACATCTTTATTTTCCTAAAGATATGCTAGTGAAGAAATGTCCTTCTACGGAATTTAATCGGGGGTTGCGGTCGCAGGGGACGTCGCCCCCTTGGACCCCTGAAGACAGAAAACTTTTTGGGCTGTGTTTTGTTTTTCAATTCTAGTCTCAGTAATTTTGGGTTTTTATGTTTTGTCGGTTTGTTTTGTGTTGTAAATCGTATCAGGAAGTATTGTGAGAGTAGGGTTTACGTTACTGATTTACATTTATGTGCGTAGAAGCGCGCGCAGACAGACACACACACACACACACACACACACACACACACACACACACACACACACACACACACACACACACACCACACACACACACACACACACACCACACACACACACACACATATATATATATATATATATATTATATATATATATATTATATATATAATTAAATAATTATATATATATATTATATATATATATATATATATATATATAATATATATATATATATACATAATAATGATAATAATAATAATAGTAGTAGTAGTAAAAATAAATTGAATAATAAAATGAAATGAAATAAATAAGTTAACAAATAAACAAATAAAATAAAACAAAATAAAAATTGAGGTAAAAAAAATAGATATACAAGTAAACAATAAAGAAAAAGTAAATAAATAAATATAGGCCAACATTCATATATATTTCCTTTTCTGTTTTTCCTATCAACCTGTAAATCTATACACATCTACACATCTGCCATCTGTTCATATATCATCTTATACGTCTACATTTTCAATCTCATTCCTACCTTTTCCTGCACAACATGGCCACCCACCGAGTGAATTCTCCACCTCAAAATCTCCAATCTCAACACTCGGCTCCAGCAAAGTCACCAACGAAAGAAAGAAGACGAAAGAAAAGAAAAGAAAAGATAAAAGAAATATTCCAGCTTCAGCATCACATGTGGTTCGCATCCCAGACCAAAGTTTCGCGAGTTGTTTTTTTTTTTTTTTTTTTTTTTTTTTTTTTTTTTTTTTTTGAGCGATTAGTCTTGCTGTTAACCCGGGCAGAGGAGGTCAGGAGAGAAGACTAATTGTGTGTTTTACCTTCAGTTTTATCGGTAATTATATTATTATTAACGAGTGTGCAACATTAAAAAAATATATCATAATATAAGCTTATGTCAACGCTTATCTTATAAACATATTAGTGTGTACAAAAATTATAATGATAATAATAGAAAAACAAACTTTTATTAGATGTTGTCTGAAAATTACAGATAAATCTATGAATATGCTAACAGTCGAATCAAATTAATATGTATGTAGATATTTTTGTAAAATTACCAGTTCTTTGTTATGTGAAATTAAAAAGCTCGGGCAGAAATCTAAATATTACATTCTGTTGTTGTTAAACATATAAGAAATTGTTATTTCAGTGCTTGTTGCCAAAAATAAATATTAGTCCTGATCTGAAGAGTTAAATATGTATTAGTATTATTACACATTAGGCAACACATACAGAGAACTAAAGCCTCTAATCATTAAACAATTATATGTTTAATTAAAGCAATATTTCGACATAGAATTATGAAATTTATTAAAAAATGATTATCAATCGTAATTGATTCATAACCTGAGAACTGCAAAAATTTACTTAATAGTTTAGTTAAGTTTAAAGCATATTCTAAACATTATACATATGTTTATACCTTCTATATGTGGAATATAATGCATCGGAAATAAATATATAAATAGGACGAGGAATATGATATTTTCTGGCAAGTATGCAAGCATGTACATATACAACTGACATTTGAATTATTTAAGTAATATTATAGCATATTATACAGTAAGCCCAGTGATATGTCTATTATCTCTGACTATCCTGTCACTGCATAAAATTAGCGTAAATTTTAAATGATTCATCTGACGTTTTTTCATAAAATATTTGTATAATTGTACCAATACAATGAACATGAAGCTGTTTATAGATCTCAAAATACCATGGGATAAATATCAGGAAATACATTCGTTTCATATGGTTTCGGCCATTCAACTTAGCAATATCCATCTATATTGAGGAATTAAACTCAGTGTGAGTGTCTTGTATAATTGGCACTGCATACTATCGATGCTGAAAATGAGGCTGTTTCTGTGTGCGTTTTGATATTGGCTCCCATGTTCTTAGTTCCTTTATCATGTTTTTAGTATTTTATCAAGTACATCTCATACTTGCTGATATTATTTTACGACACTTTCTGGATTACATGTGCTTACAAACCACAAACGAAGATACTTCCTTTTTTGTAATGAGCAGTTACATCAACATACTTCCAAGAGTGACCTGTATATTCACGATAGCAGTAAGAAATTACAAATAAATAAGCAATACGGCAGTAATAAGATTTTTTTTTTTCAATACAATAAAGGAAACAATGACTTAAGATGTTCCTATATGTTTCACCGTGGCTTCTTGTACGCCAATCCACGTACTCGAAGCCGTAAGGAAAAGAGGGCATTTGATGAACGTGATGTGTAAATGAATAAGCAAAATGATATTTAGATAAGGGGTACCTTTACATGTTATATTATCATATTTTTTTCTACTAATACTGTGAGAAGTTATAAGAGGAATAAATTGAATTTATTGAAAGTACATGAAAATAACATGTAAAATAGATTTTACAGATTTTTGGGGCATTCTGTCAATAATACTTCGATTAGGCTACTTTCTGTTGAAGAAATGGAACAATTTCAAAACAAAATATTCGGTATAAAAAGATTCTACCATACCTTTGTGCAATCACTGATATACTGTAAAATATGAATAAAATAAACAATATGATTCACTCTACTACGATATTCAACCCGTCATATCAAGACCCTTCTTCCCTGTTCAACAAAACATGGTCGATAGTGTCCTTAAAACCTCTTCCCTGCTTGAGAAAACATCTCTCGGAAATCACAAAATAACAAACTGTTGCGCCCCAGAATACCAGACGCCCTTAGTAGGTGCAGCGTTCAGAGAGGAGACTTGGGTGTGGCCGAAAAGGGCGGTTGCCACACCCCCTTCCCAAAGCTGGACCACCGTGGGCCACGCCTCTCGGAATCACTTCGGGACTTTTTTTTTCATTCATTCATTCATTTATCTCTCTCTCTCTCTCCTCTCTCTCTCTCTCTCTCTCTCTCTCTCTCTCTCTCTCTCTCTCTCTCTCTCTCTCTCTCTCTCTCTCTCTCTCTCTCTCTCTCTCTCTCTCTCTCTCTCTCTCTCTCTCTCTCTCTCTCTCTCTCTCTCTCTCTCTCTCTCTCTCTCTCTCTCTCTCTCTCTCTCTCTCTCTCTCTCTCTCTCTCTCTCTCTCTCTCTCTCTTTCTTTTTTCTTTCTTCTTCCTTTCTTTATTCACGCCACTTAAACGCCAATTTGCGTTGAGTATGTTGGTGGATTTTTCTTTTGTTGTTCGTTTATTCATCTATGTAATTCTACTTGTTTATTTTTAATTACTATTATTTATATTAGTAGTAGTAGTAGCAATAGTAGTAGTAGTAATAACAGTAGTAGTAGTATAATCATCATCCTCATTATAATTATTATTATTGATATTATTTTTTTATATGATGACGATGATGATTATCATTATTACTGTTATTATTCTACGTACGTTATCAACATCAACTGTAATCTAGCAAGTGGCAGTTATCATTATTTCTCATTAGCACTACTGTTAGTACTACCATCATAATAATCACGTAT
>NW_020869844.1:175383-177883 GCF_003789085.1 Penaeus vannamei | reverse complement strand
TTGAATAAATGCAGATAATAACATCGATTGACGACGTAATGATTAGCTTGTGTACATGTCTTTTTTAAGAGCTATTTTTTTTTTTTATGTATATATGGGATCATGCCTTAACATGAAGCTGCAAAACTTCTCAATAATTTTTGTTAGCGTTACGGAGAATTTACATTGATATTAGGCATTCATTTTGAAATCATCAGTTTTGTAAAACAAGCCTAATACGCATATTTCGTAGTGAAAGTTGGTGATCAGGATAAAAATTGGGCTCACATGATTTGTTATAGCTATGTAAATTATCTTCATCTCTAGGCAAAAAAAGAAGACATTCGCTGAAATTTGGGACCCCTGAGGTACGAAGAGAGCCACAGAGCTATGTAGAGGACGTTGTTTTTGTCTCCCTAAAGTTGCTGGAGCCTCGAAGATCAAACGAAAGTTAACTGAATACCCTGATCTGCTCGTCGGCAGTACTACACAATGAGGCTACACCCGTCCCTGTTTTCACTTCGTTACCCGATTTAGAAGACAATGAAGGTAAGAGTATTCTACCCACCGAATCTCTCACATTCGCCTCTAAATGACTCCGAAGATATGGATGTAGACAATATTGTATAGACAATATTCTACAACACAGTCAAATTGACACAGAAAACTTGAGCACCGATCCGGATTTTTTGCTGAGAATCAATCGCCTTTGGGTTCTTTTAGGCAGAATTGTACGATTTGTTAAGATATCTGTACCTCTCCAACGAATCTTCCGAACTTTTAGTCTCAAGATTAAAAGAAAAGAAGATCTTAAAAAGGGGTACAAACATTTCTTTTTATCACAGAAGAGATGCTGATTTTGTACCATTCTTCTACGAGTAAGATAACCTCCTTGTTTTGTCACGATGTTTCAGGTCTATTAGCAGTGTTGGGCCTCAAAGTTTATGTTTTTGACAACTGACGACTGTCCATCGACAGCTCAAAACATAGCTTGAAAAGTCTTTAACGACATAACACCAATGGATATGTTTTTGTTCCATTAGCCTACTCAAAGGTGGTTAGAGAACATTATTATGCCATCAAATTTGTGTTAATAAAAGTAAAATATCTGATATGATTTTATAGCTGTTAATATTCCAAAACTTCAAGAAAAGCCTTCAGACAGTTGGAGCAAACATAAGCATCAAATTCCACTTCCTCCATAGTCTTCTTTGCCAGTTTCCGGAAACCTTGAAGATGTAAGCGGCGAGAAAGGACATACGGATCAAGGAAGAAAGTTATCAAGGTCGTAAGAACAAGAACATGATGGCTGTCTACATCTTATTTTTATTATTATTATTATTATTATTATTTTTTTTTTTTTATAAATCTCCTACTAATGTATTAGATATTATTTCTACTATTACTGTAATTACTTACTGTATTTACTACTCATCACTGTATGTTGTTACTATGCAAAGAGAAGAACCATTGTAATTAATGGTATTTTGACTTTGACTTTACTGGAGTCTTCATCGAAATTGTCCCGATAGTCCTCAATCGCGTAAATCAAAGTTGCGATTTTTTGGCATATAGATAATGCAAAGTGATGAGATTTATTTATTTTCATTTTTCCATCTACTATCTAAATAATTACTTTAGTCTCAGCTTTTCTTTCTTTCATTTTGTGATAATATTGTATGTGACAAATACAGTACTTTTTTTAATGAAAATGTGAGCTTCAAATGCAGGAAAGCTTTAACCAATTGGGGGAAAGGCGAATCTGTATTGTGTAAATCACACACACACACACACACACACACACACACACACACACACACACACACACACACACACACACACACATATATATATATATATATATATATATATATATATATATATATATATAACATCTGTTGCAACGAAAAAAAAGTAAAACATTGTTATGATGATAATAATAATAATCATAATAACGTTAACAATACCGAAAACCATAACAATAACAAAGATAAAAATATTAATGAAGATTATCATCATTATGATTAATATACTTTGCTGTTATTCATAAAATACCACCCAATACCACTCGTAAAACAAGTCCTTTTCACTGCACGCCCAACTCCTTACGTAGTTTTAGCAGCAGTGAAAAGATCTTTTGTTTTACCGTTAGATGATTAATCGCTTGCCAATTGGAAGTGACATTCGCGGCGAAAAGGAGATCAAACATCAATCAGAAGGAAATCCTTTAGATGTATATTTCATTGACGTTTTTTTTTCTTTCTTTCTTTCTTTTTTTTTTTTTTTTTTTTTTTAAATCTAAAACCTTGTATGTTATATCTTCGGGGTTCAGTTGATGTGCAGAGTATGTTTCATGCTAGAGAGCTGGAGCATGTGGTATAACGATATCATAACCAGGTTACTCATTATGGGTACTAGATTTATCGTTATTACCTTTATTATTATTATTATTATCACTACTAATACTAACACTATTACAATTGCTATTACTACTAGCACTTTTAATGTCGCTGCTGCTGTT
>NW_020869844.1:157883-165383 GCF_003789085.1 Penaeus vannamei | reverse complement strand
GTCATCGGAAGCTTCATCTTTGTTTCATCTTTAGCTTCAGCTTCGTTTCATGTTTGTTTAATCTTCATCTTCGTTCCATATGTAATCCTAATCTTCGTTTTATATTTGTTTAATCTTCATCTTCGTTTCATATTTAATCCTAATCTTCGTTTTATATTTGTTTAATCTTCATCTTCGTTTCATATTTAATCCTAATCTTCGTTTTATATTTGTTTAATCTTCATCTTCGTTTCATATTTGTTTAATCTTCATCGTTTCATATTTGTTTAATCTTCATTTTCGTTTCGTCTTAATACTTGTTTAATCTTTATCTTCGTCTCGTCTTCAAATCTATCTTCATTTTCCTTTCATCTTCATCCCTATTGTTGTCCTTATCTTTATCTTGAAATTCGTCATCAAAATCATAACTACTATTGTCATTTTTATCATCCCCGTTATTATCATCATTATCCATGTCTTTATCATTACTGTTGCATTTTCGTAGACCTTAAAGATAAAGAAAATGTCTGAAACGCGACGAAGTAAAAGGAAACCTCAACACCACATACCATTTCATTCCGATGTCCCGACCTACTACGAACCACGAGAATTAAATTACCACACTGCCAAGTCTAATCCCTTCCTTGGACGGGCGGCAAGTCAAGGAAACCTGAAACTTCTTTGTATTATCAGCTGTTTGTGTCTGCACTTGCTTTTGCGTCCCTTCGTTTGGGTAGAACTGGTTCAGACTTGTTGAGACAAAAGGGCGTTATTATTGTAAAGGGTTGTTGGCGTATAGCACTATAAGACATGCTGGTGTTTTCCTGGTAATATTGTTGAAATGTTGATAATAGATTTTCCTAGCTTGGCTTGTATTTATATACATACATACATATATATGTTGTGTGTGTGTAATGTGTATGATTATGTGTGTGTGTGTATTTGTGTGTGTGTGTGTGTGTGTGTGTGTGTGTGTGTGTGTGTGTGTGTGTGTGTGTGTGTGTGTGTGTGTGTGTGTGTGTGTGTGTGTGTGTGGGTGTATGTGTGTGCGTGTGTTTGTATGTGTGTGTGTGGTATACATGTATATTGTATGTGTATATACTGTATATATATATATATATATATATATATATATATATATATATATATTATATATATATATATATATATATATAATGCGGTATTGCATTATTCCATCTTTCATAGAATGCACCTCAGGTTATCTGATTTGTGATTTGTCCCTGCTCTGTCCATAAATACCGAGTGCCCACGGGGAGTGAGTGTGAAACTTCGCTATCCTTACTCATGTATGAGTAGGTAGGTAATGTATGGATGCTAGTAAGCGCCTAGTTGCTCACTCCTTTTAGTGGGTCGTTGTACGAGTGGTAGAGCGGCCGTCTTGCATTCACGTGCATTGGCGGCGAGGGATCGAATCCCGATCGGAGAGGTTATAATGTTCATGATAAAAATGCGGTATTGCATTATTCCATCTTTCATAGAATGCACCTCAGGTTATCTGATTTGTGATTTGTCCTGCTCTGTCCATAAATACCGAGTGCCCACGGGGAGTGAGTGTGAAACTTCGCTATCCTTACTCATGTATGAGTAGGTAGGTAATGTCTATGGATGCTAGTAAGCGCCTAGTTGCTCACTCCTTTTAGTGGGTCGTTGTACGAGTGGGTAGAGCGGCCGTCTTGCATTCACGTGCATTGGCGGCGAGGGATCCCGATCGGAGAGGTTATAATGTTCATGATAAAAATGCGTATTGCATTATTCCATCTTTCATAGAATGCACCTCAGGTTATCTGATTTGTGATTTGTCCTGCTCTGTCCATAAATACCGAGTGCCCACGGGAGTGAGTGTGAAACTTCGCTATCCTTACTCATGTATGAGTAGGTAGGTAATGTCTATGGATGCTAGTAAGCGCCTAGTTGCTCACTCCTTTTAGTGGGTCGTTGTACGAGTGGTAGAGCGGCCGTCTTGCATTCACGTGCATTGGCGGCGAGGGATCGAATCCCGATCGGAGAGGTTATAATGTTCATGATAAAAAAATGCGGTATTGCATTATTCCATCTTTCATATATATATATATATATATATATATATATATATATATATATATATATATATTATATATATATATATATATATATATATATATATATATATATATATATATATATATATATATATATATATATGTATGTATAACGTTATTGCATCAAAACAATGCAAATATTTTGTTCCAGAGCGATTTATTGTTACACAGCTGAAATATTTTTCTTTTGAATCATATAACACCCATGTAAAAACTAAATTTTTAGTGTTTTTTTATTTAATATGGTGAATGTAAAATCTGGCAGAATCGATAATTATTCTCAAACGGCTGCATATGATACTAACACAAAGGAAAGTTCAGCGGAAGGCAAATGATAATGGGACAGATAAATTAGAACAGCAAGACAAGTTAACATAGCCTAATTATTTTGCATGCAGAGTGGCACATTCATAAGAATATCAGGCTGCTATATACACACACCATTTATTAGTGAATTCACTATAATCCACTAAGGAACAAATTTCTCATATATTTAGATTTGGAAAATGGTCGAAAAGGCCATTGCAAGCGAAATTGCCAAAAAAAAAAAAAAAAAAAAAAAAAAAAATATATATATATATATATATATATATATATATATTATATATATATATATATATATATATATTTCTTAGTTAATGGATAACCTGCACAATAATATTATTTTGAAATGAAATTTTGATACTGAAATGCGACCTTACAAGAAGTAATGATATCTATGAGTTGTATTTCTTTCGAGGATACAAGGAATTAATTTAATGAAACTCGTCCCTTTTTTGTTTTTTTTTTTTTTTTTTACTTTAATCTTTCATAGGTCTAATCTAATTCCCCACCTAACTTTGGACTACTATTTTATTTCCTAATACCGTTTCCTGCTCAAGAATTATGCTAAAACTTTAAGAAATTTTGTAGAAGTAACGCGCGCGGCAAACTATATACCATCTCGAGGCTTTAATAAAATTTCACTTTTTATTAATTTATCTCACGTCTTGTCTTTGCTTGGCCAACTGTGTTTGTTTCTACTGTATTTGCGATTGTTGCGGCTTTGCGCTTCAAAGTAATAATGATAATAGGTATAGTATTGATTCTTAATAATACTCGAATAATATTATCATGATTACCTATGATAGCTCACTACTACTACTGGGCTATCTACAACTTAAACTCGAGAGATTGTGTATATTTCTATACTATGGCGCGCTCACACACTTCTCACGCACTCACTCGCACACTGATTTTATATTATCGAGGGTCAAAACAATCCCTCCTTAGGTATTAAATGACTCACATGTTTATTGCACTGAAATAACTTTTGACCCGATTGCCCGACTTTAGTTTTCGAATTACATCGACTTACTAGTGTGCCAGAGTAGATAGTAGTAAGTTTATATTACACTAATACTGGAGCTGAGAATCACCTGCTTGAGGACTCATAATTAATTAAGTAATAGATAATATATATTATCATATTTAAGTAATGTTAGTTATACGGGGTTCCTCTCACTGGAATTGCAATAATGATGTACCTTGATGATTATCTTCTCTAAGCATAATAAAAAATGAATCAATTATTAATAAATATACGAATTTGTAGTATTGATTATAAGCATCTCAGCATAATATATATTATGATGATAATTATGTGTATATAATTTGATAAATAAAATAATTCATGAGATAGGAATGATTAAATAACAAAACCAATAATGACTCATATATAACTCTGCCGAATGATTATTACTCAATTGTAATGTTCTGAATATTTTGATACTTTATAAATACAACTTTCGAAACAATGGAATATTGAAATTACTGTATTGCATAATTACAATTTGAATATATTTATTTTATTCATTACTTGTATTCAATATTAATAAATAAAGAATAACTAATAATCTATACATTGTTATGCATATGTTAATCTAGAAATAATAATTTATAAATGATTAGGCAGTGATAGAATGTATCACGGATAAAAACAATCTTAAATTACACAACCTGAATATGAGTTAATTTGTATTTGTATTTACGTATATAATGACGATAATTTATGGATGTGTGAGATTAAGTTACGGATAATAGCAAACTCCACTACTCCACTCCTCAATAGTAATAAGTCCGTGCCGTGATTGATCCTCTCTCACGCTCCTCTCCGAACTCAGTTAATTAATAAGAACAAAACTACTAACTATTTTAATTACTAACTAGGTGTTATACTGCGGAGCTAATATATTATATTATACATACTTAGAGTGGTATTAATTGGAAATTAATAAGATGAATGATCAATGAACATTTAATCACTTCCATATTAGAGTGATAATAATCATATAATAATTTACATAAGAGAAGTTAACAAGTGAGAATTATACTAACATAAATGGTGCTCATTAATACATCAATGCGAAGTCTCCATTAGGCCAAAGTTAGAGAATCTGTTAATTATGAATGAGATAAATGGGAATCATCAATCACCATTGTGGGTTTTTATCAGTGAACCTGATCATCAGTGCTTAATCAATCAAATATAAGAATAATGATTATTAAATTTTTTGTAATTTGATGATAGTATTTATGTATGTATAATGGAATATTTTAAGTTACATTATATATAAATGGAAAAATAAATTTATCAATACCCTGAATAATTAATCAAACGCTCTTCTTGCTTGAAGGTGTTTGATTTTATGTGGTGTGATGTAAAAGATTCTCCTCTATCTTTCTAATGATTATTATCTTTCTTTCTGTCCTTTTTCTCTAATCTCTCTCTTTCCACTCTGCTCTACTTCTCTTCTCTCCTTGCTCTCTGTCTCTTTCTCTTCTCCTCTTTTCTACTCTCTCTTTTACTTTCGTTTTCTTCTCTTCTCCTCTTTCCCTCTCTTTACATTTCTTCTTTCTCTCTCTCTCTTGAGTTTTCTCTCACTCTTCTTCACTTGTTCTTCTTTCCTTTCTCTCCTTTTCTTCTTATTCTACTTCTTTTCCTCCATTCGCATTCTTTCCTCTCTGATTTCTCTTCATTATCTCTTGCTCTCTTTCCTCTACTTTTCTCGCTCGATCTCTCTCATTCTCTTAATCTCTCTCCTCTCTCTCTCTCTTTCATTCTTCGTCTTCTTCTCTTATTTCTTCTTTATCATCTTTTTCTCTCTCCTTTCTCTCTGTGATGATGTTGATGATTGTTGCTGTCTTCTTTTCTCTTTTTTATCTATTTGTCATCATCTTTGCTTCTGTTTTCCCTTTATCTTTTTTTGTTTGTTTTCTCTTGCCTTCCTCTTTCTCTTGTCTCAATGCCTTTTCCCTCTCCTCTCCCTTCCTTGGCCTTCTACTTATCTCTTTCTGTTATCCTTGTTTCTCTTTATTCCTCTCTCTCCTCTTCTCTCACTCTATTATAATTATCTTTTCTTTTCTCTCTTATGTTGATCTTTTATTTTGTTCTTTATCCTTTCTTATTCATTTATTTGTGTATCATTTATTTATTATCTTGTTATTCTTATTATTGTATAATCTATTTATTTTATTTTTTCATTCTATCTCTCTATTAGTGAATCATATCAATTATTTATTATCTGATATTACTTTTTTGTTAACTTTTTATTTATTTTCATATTTGTTTTTTTTATTGTTCCTTCTTCATATCTATTCTTTATTATTTACTCCTACTTGCTTAACTCTACTTCTTCTCTTCTCTCTCTTCATCTTCCATTCTCTCTTCTTCTCTTTATTATTCTCTCTTTAATCTTAGCTTCTTCCTTTCATTCTCATCTATCTTCTACTCACTTTTCATTTACTCTCTCTTCTTATATCTTTCTATCTCTCACCACACCAACATCTACTATATACTAACCTTTCTCTCTCTCTTCTTCCCTCTCTTTTACTATTCTCACTTCCTCTTTTCTTCTCTTCTCTCTTTTCCTCTCTCTCTCTCCTCTCTCTCCCTTTTTCGTATTCCATGATGACAGATGATGTGATTTACGTCTGTCAGTCTCAGCGTTGAAGTGCGTATATGTTTGGTTCTCGCCGTATATCTACTGTAAGGTTCGAATCTATACTCATCTTCGCTTTCCGTCTAATGATATAATATGATCCATTAATATATGATATATCTCTGTGAATAAATTGATTTAATCTTTATATGTCAAGCGTGGAGTGAGATAGTAAAACAGATGTATGTGAATTGAGAACCTCGGAGTTATTATAGCGAGGTTTCTCTTTGTGTTCTTCGTATTTGCTGTGATAACCTTCACTCTTTTTGATTTAATCGCTTTTATTAATTAGTTATTGTTTGTATTAATCTTATTATCACTAATTTTATATTTATTCTATTATTTAATTATTTAATTATAATTTATTATTTATAATATATCTTATATATAACTCCAATATATAATTATTATTACCTGGTATTCTTAATATATATTAAATATTTCTTAATTATTATTTTTATATTGCCTGTTGTATTATTAGTTTATAGTTTTTTTTTATTCTCGTTACATCTTAGTCTACATCCAATTCAGCACTATCATCACATAATTTTACTACTCTCCTAATCTGTTAATTTCTGCTTCATACTAAATTTCAATTATCCATTTACTAGTATATATTCATTATTATTAATATATATTAGTAACTTATATTAAATTATTTTATTACTATTATTATTGTTTAGTATATTTGATTAATCATTATATTCTTATTATTTACTTTAATATTATATTTTTATTAATTATATTACTCATTAATCAATTAATGTTTCAATAATTAATTATTAATTTATCATAAATATTATTTAATATTATTTATATATATATATATATAATTTATATGTTATATTTATTTATATGTTTATATGTATTTGTTTATATTATAATATTATTTATTTTTTATTATATATATATTAATTATTTTATTATCTTATCTTATTATTTATTATTTATATAATTATTATTAATATTATTTTATATTTACATTATTATTAATTTATTATTATATAGTTTATGTATATGATCTCATTATTATTTGCAATTTATATTATTTAATTTATAAATTATTATTTAATATTAATTATATATTTATTTTTTTATTATAAATATTTTTTAATTTAATCTATTAATATTATTCTATTATATTATTTTATTTAATTATTTATATTTATATATTTCTTCATTTAATTTAATTGTTATATTAATAATATTTTAAGTTATCAGTATTATAATTATATTATTCTAATTAATTGTTAATTTTATATTTTTTTATTCTAATATTATTTATTCATTAGGTGTTTTTAATTTATTATATTATAGTGATTATCATATATTAGTATATTTAGTAGTATTATTATATGTGTGTATTTTTTTTTTTTTATTTTATTATTTTTAATTTTAAATATCATTACTTTACTTCTAGTTATTTATTAGTTGTTACTATA
>NW_020869844.1:135383-137883 GCF_003789085.1 Penaeus vannamei | reverse complement strand
TAATCGTAAGATTAATGCTTGATTAATTAAACAAATCATAAACTTTGTTCGAAGTTCATATAAAGGTCTTTTAAAAGTTAGAACTTCGGTAATTTTATTTTTCTAAATATATCACTAGTATATAATTAAATTGATTAAAAACAGAGAGTTATCGACATGATCTACAAAGCAGGAAAGTGGTTATCGTTGAAATAATTCTAGCACAGAAAGCACCTATACACGTGTCCACATATCAATTTACTCTGCATTACCCTATCTATACTCAATCCTGAAATTCAATCTCGTCTACCGTGACTAGAACCGCCGAGAATGTTCTACGAGTATTTATCTTTTTAAAGCCAAGTATATAAAGCAAACATGATATGCCATACTATACTTTATCATACGTTGTGTTCTTGGTGTTAATTTGTTACAGTATGATTAAGATCAGATGCCTTAAGCTCCAACACAATCTTCTAGAACGGTGCCTCTTAATCTTAATCTTAGTGCCACTTATCTTCAAACAGATTATTAAAAATGCCCTTTGAAAATGTAAAATAAAGAAATATATAAGAAATGAATAAAAGGAAAGCATGTTTTTGAAGTTATTGTTATATAGAAAATTTTGTATAAGTAACACTTGTAAAGAGAATTCCAAGTGTATCAAAAGCATTCCTTATCCTTTTCCTTTCGTAAACAACGATTTCGAAAGATTCCCAATAAAGTATATAAACCTAAAAAATAAATACAACTATTCATATTATAGATCATCGCGGAATACAGAAGAATGTATACGTCCTCTACACCACCATCCATTTTGCAAACACGCTTCAGAAAGTGAATAAAGCTTCCATAAAGAATATTTTAACGACACACTCCTGGCAGTGTGAAAAGCGTCAGGAAGGCCCACGCGACGAAAGCACTCTGAGCAGCCCAGGAGAGACATCCAGGCCATCTGTCGCAATGGACATATCAAATTCGAGACATTGAGTGTGTGAAGCATGTATATATATATATATATATATATATATATATATATATATATATATATATATATATATTATATATATATATATATATATATATATATATATAGATAGATATATAGATAGATAGATAGATAGATAGATAGATAGATAGATAGATAGATAGATAGATAGATAGATATATACATACATATGTCTAAGTACACACACACACACACTCACTTACACACACACACACATAAGTGTTTGTATTTATGTATGTATATGTATAGATAGATAAATAGATAGCAACATATACGCACGCATTCCCGCGCAACGCCCCACATCCGTTTTCGTCTTGCGATAAGCGGAGTTTATTGCCACTCACCGTATTACTTTCGGCGGTCGCTGGCGGCGGCGAAGCGAGATTACGGAGGGAAGCCTTTATAAACGACTTCCTTCCCAATTTGCGGAACAAGAACATTGAAAGCGGAGATATGTTGTTCGTAAAGTTCCGTCTTGGATATGATAACAGCCTCTTGAAGGGATAATTTCTGTTGTTGTTTTTTTCTGATTTTGATGCGTTTTCTCTTTTCTTTCCTTCTTTCGTGATTCTCTTTCCTCTTCTTCCTTTTCTCTTATCTTTGTTTCTTTTCTTCATCTTTTCTTTGTCTCTTAGTTCCTCTTCTTCCTCTTTTCTCCTTCTCTTTGTTCCTCCTTTTATTCCTCTCTCTCATTTCTTGGTCTCTCCCCATCTTTCATCTCGTCCATCTCAAAGCTCCTTTCCTTTCTTTGTCAGTTCCTTTCTTTAGTCTCTATTCCTTTCTCCCCTCTTCCCCTTTCCTTCCTTCCTTTACACCTTTTCTCCCAGTCCCTCTTTCCTCTCCCTTTTCTCCCTCCATCATATCCTCAACTTCTTTCTGTTCTCTCTTTCTCCCTCCTCTTCTTCGCTTTCTATTCCGATGTTTCCTTAGTGTTTCCATTCCACATTTTCATATTACAATTTTCTCTCTCAATTGATTTTTCTTTTTCTTTATTATTCTTCATTTTCCACACGACACACAGGTGCCTTCCTTCCGTGAATGTTTTTTTTATACAATGTTATTCTCTCGTGTCTTACTTGCTTGCTTTTTGCTTTTTATTTCCGCCTTTTTGGGGAATAATTATCGCTCTCTAGTGCAAGTTTATTTTTAACGAAAGAAGATAAGCAGAAGCACGCGGTTACTTGGGAAATGCGGAGGAAAAACAAGATAATGAAAGAAAGAAAAGAAGAAGAAGAAGAAGAAGAAGAAATGCATCTTCGGTCATTCATCCGAGTCCCTTTCACTTCCCTTGTTCGGTGATTTTTCCTCATCTGCTTTTGCCAGTGACTCATTTCTGCTTTCCGTTCATTTATTCTTTTCTTCTTCTTCTTCTCTCTCTCTCTCTTTTTTTTTTCTCTCTCTCTCTTCCTTCTTCTCTCCTTTGATTTTCTTTCATTATCAATTTCTTTCCCTTCTCTTTCTTCTTTTATTATTTCTGTTTCTTATCCCCCTCTTTTTCCCTTCACTTCTCTT
>NW_020869844.1:127883-130383 GCF_003789085.1 Penaeus vannamei | reverse complement strand
CCGACGCCACCATTCCTTACCCAGCAGCCAGCCAGTCTCCCAGTGACACTAAGACGATAGCACCGATCGTCAAGCGCGAGCACCGCTATAAATAACCTCCCGTTAAACAAGCAAACGTCCCAGACAGAGAAGCGGCGCTGCATCTTCGTCTGAGAAGAAGAAGCAATAAAAAGAAGAAGGAGAAGAAGAAGAAGAAAAATGTAATGCGATCTTGGTAACAGCTAAGTTTCTTGGGATGACACAAGAAGCGTCTGCCAAGATATCCGGAGCGCTACTGCAGGGATAATTCTCGTGAATGATAGCATGCACAGCGGAAAGAGATAAATGTATGCCTAAATTTTGAAAATAGTAGAAAATGTTTCCATATAGTAATTCTGAACAGATGCGAAAGCCCCTCCCCTAAAAAAATGTAAAATAAATATATATATATATATAATTATAATAAAAGATAATAAATAATAATGACAAAACAACAACAACAACAACAACAACAACAACAACAATAATAATAATAATAATAATAATAATAACACAACAACAACAACAACAACAACAAACAACAAAGAAAGCAAATAACACCGGCGTTAAATCATCATCACCCACTCTCAGCCCTTCCGCTCCCGACGCCCAAAACACGCCAAACCGAGATTCGCAGCGTGGGAGTCAGCCGTTCAGGGGGTAACAGGATCCCTCTCCGCAGACACATGTAGGGGATGCGATAATGAGAACAAGACGACACCGGTGGAGGCAGATTCTTACGCGAAAACGTCATATACGCTTTGCAAATGGCCGCATTCATACGCATGTGTGGACAGCGGGGACATAAAAAGGAGTTATGAGTCAAAATGCAACCAGATTCTGGGTACACACTTCCTCACGGGCACACACGCGCGCACACTCAGAGGAGGGAAGGAGGGAAAGATATGTGTTTGTGTGTATATATATATATATATATATATATATATATATATATATATATATATATATAGAGAGAGAGAGAGAGAGAGAGAGAGAGAGAGAGAGAGAGAGAGAGAGAGAGAGAGAGAGAGAGAGAGAGAGAAAGTGAGAGATGAGAGAGAGGGAGAGTGAGAGGGAAGGACAGACAGAGAGAGAGAGAGGAGAAGAAAGAGAGAGAGAGAGAGAGAGAGAGAGAGAGAGAGAGAGAGAAAGGAGAGAGGGAAGGAAGGACAGAGAGAGAGAGAGAGATGTGAGAGAGGGAGAAAAGAGAGGAGAGAGAGAGAGTGAGACGGTAGGACAAACACGAAGAATATGGCCATGTGAATAAGAACGTCTACACACAAACAACACACACACACACACACACAAACACACACACACACACACACACACACACACACACACACACACACACACACACGCCACGCCCGCGCACACACAGATAAAAAGACACATAAACTAACATTTGGTTAATTGAATTCTGGTTTAAACTCGGCCATTCCCAAGTTAAAATTTATCGCTCGGACAGTTTAGCCACAATAAACCTCAATACCTTCGATAACAGGTTTCTTGTGATAAAAGTTGGGGGGTTTTATTGCCGCAAAGGGAGTGGGAGTGGATACGGCATTGTGAAACGAAGCAAAAGCTCTTACTGAGGGGAAAAAATAGATTGAGGAAAAAGGACACACGATGCAATTACAGCTTAATGTATATGGTAATGTAATACTGCAAAACGTAAACATAAGGATGCTACTAGTTGTAGGATAGAGAGAGAGAGAGAGAGAGAGAGAGAGAGAGAGAGAGAGAGAGAGACAGACAGATAAATAAAGAGAGAGGGAAGCAATGAAATAAGGGCACACACACACACACTCTCACACACACACACACATACATACAAACGCATATATATAATGAGAGACAGACAGACAGACAGACAGACATAAATAAATAGACAAAAATAAGAGAGAGAAAGAGATACAGGTAAACAACAAGAGAGAAAGACGAAGAAAGACAACCACCAAGCGCAGTACACAATGAACTCTCGCCTCCTCAGATCGCACCGTGTTTACAACCGACCTCTTCCATAGGCCTTGGGTGTCCGTGAACAGCGAGGGGGAACACTAAGGCCTATACATTCACTCCCACCGGGAAATGAATGGCACTGTCCCTCTCCTGTCCCTTCTCATTCATCACGCACTGTATGCTGTCTCCCTTCCAGCGCCCTAATTCATGTTGTGTCTCGATCAGTGTCTGCGTGTTATCCTGTGCTTTATTGGATCATTTCGCTTGTTTCGTTGGGTTGTTTCTGTAGGGCTGGTATGAAGGATGTTTTTTTTTTTTTTTTTGGACTCTCTCTTCTCTCTCTCTCTCTCTCTCTCTCTCTCTCTCTCTCTCTCTCTCTCTCTCTCTCTCTCTCTCTCTCTCTCTCTGGTGTGTATGTGTGCGTGTGTATGGGAAAGAATGAGTGGGTCTCTCTGTGTAGCTGTGGTGTGTGTGGGAAAGAATGAGTGTGTGTTTGTGTATGTGTGTGGGAAAGAATGAT
>NW_020869844.1:117883-122883 GCF_003789085.1 Penaeus vannamei | reverse complement strand
TTCATATAGATCTGAGTGGTTTACTATTCGCATTGTATCTCTTGTGAAGAATGCCAATATCCAGATGGCATTGCTGATATACGTACCTGCGGCCATTACGAAAGATTACAAAACTTTTCAGATTCTCTTTTATTTGTCATCTTTGCTGTTGCATTAAGAACGCCATAAACAACAATGATAATGTTGAGTATATATATATAATGATGATGATAACAGTAATGATAATAACGAAATGAAAGTAATAGTAATGGTTATATTAGTATTATTATATTATCATTATCTTTATCATTATCATTATCATTACATTATTATTATTATCATTATCATTCTTATTATTATTATTATTATTATTATCATTATTATTATCATTATTATTAATATCATTATTATTATTATCATCATCATTATCATTATTACCATCATTATTAGAATATATAGATAATATTAACGATGATAATGAAGGGTTGATGATGATAATATACAACATTTACAACAACTACACCAGCAACAACAAAACAACAACAATAACAATAACATTATTCTCTACGATAATGATTAACATAATGAGAACTGAATTTAAGAACATGGTTAAGATTAACACCAAAACACTAAATCGCATATCCCAGAATAATAGAATATATACTACTACTACTACTAAATAATAATGATAATAATAATAATAATGATAAAGATAATATATAATAATAATAATAATAATATAATAATAATAATAATAATAATAAATAATAATAATAATAATAATAATAATAATAATAATAAATAATAATAATAATAATAATAATAATAATATAATAATAAATAATAATATAATAATAATAATAATAATAATAATAATAATAATAATAATAATAATAATAATAATAATAATAATAATAATAATATAAATAATTATGAATATACTAAAGCTAAAAACAGTAGTTACGAAACCCTAAAGAATTGCATTTTCACGACTTAGAGACGAAACGCAGGGATATTTAGAACAGTTCAATAAACCTTTTGTGTGTGTCTGTTTTTCAGCCACGACTCCAGAAAATGTGTCAGCAAGTTAAATACATTTGTGCATACGTTCAAATTTATTCATGTTCCTTGTGATTCCTATTTCTCCTTCTCTACGTAAGAAATTCTCCTCACACCCTAAAGCAGTGTTGTCCAAACTGGGGTCCGCAACATAGACCATAAGGGTACGTGAACGAACATTAAGTTGTGTATTTTTAAAGCATTTTGTTATTCAATCTTTTTATTCGCTTATTAAATTCGAATTTATTGACCAACACTCCTGCAATGGATTTATTGACCAAGAATCCCTACAATGCAATCTTTTCATAATTAGTATATCATTTGCATTGTAAAAACAGTTTTGTTTTATCCTTGGCGGACTGGGAAGCGGGTACGTAACGGTACAATAAGGTAATAAAGGGTACAATAGGCGAAAATGTTTGGACAACACTGCCCTAAAGAGTAGCGACAGACAGCGGTAACTCAGTGGTGTGCGCGCAGTTTCGAGTCCTGACTGCGGCCCGAAGGTACAAAAGGGAATCTATTCGAAGTGACGGGCCCTACTTGCTAGATGAAGAATCCGCTGCAGGAAAGGGCCGTTTTGGCTCTTGCAACGTAAAGGGAATCAACAGATCCACTGCAATTAATCACTGGAATTGAAATGTATACCGTGAGGATGAATACGTGACTATAAAAAAAATGTTAATATTAATAATTAAAAATTTTAAATAAATACAAATAATAGATTAAAGAGTGGGAGAGGGAGAAAGAGAGAGAGATGGTAATTCCATAAAGTATATAAACCTACCCTGATTCCAAATAAAAGAACCCCCACCCCTACCCCACCCCAACCTACCCCCAAAAAAACGAAAAAAAGGAAAAATCAGAAGAAAAAAAAATCACCAATGTTCAAAAACACCCAACGCCAAGACCCCATAAAGAGCAAGTTCAAGACTTGGCGTTGTCTGATCCCCGTTGATGAAAGCGCCATCTATGTAAGACGAATTTAGGAAATCCTTCAGCTGAAGAGGTCGTCAAGAGTGCAATAAAAGCCACTGTTATGTGCCTGAGAGTGCTTGAGGATGCAGCAAGCAATCCCTGCTTCCTGTGCATAGACCTTGATAAGAGCATTCCTTGAGGCTGTAGTGACTCCTTGATGGGCGTGGTGATGATGGGTTGGGCTGATAAGGAGATCGTGATGTGATATGATGGAGTGGCTGGAGTGAAGGTCGTTGGGGGGGGGGGTAATGGTAATGCTGTTGTTATTAATAATGTTATTATTATCAGTGATATTGAGGATGTAGGTGATGGTTGTGATGATAATAATGATGGTGATAATGCTATTGTTATCATTAATGCTGTTATTATTATCAATGAGTGATGGTTTTGATGATAATGATGTTTGTGATGATGATGATAGTGATGGTTATGATGATGGTGACTATGGTCATGATGGTTACGATGATGGTGATGGTGATTATGCTAATGGTGGTTATGATGATTATTATGATATTAAGAATAAAAAATAGTATTAAATATTTTTGTTATCATTATCATTACTGCATTTGCATTCTCATCAGTATTAGTATTATTGGTAGCAACATCTCCAAATAATATAATTCAAATGAGGCAACAACCAGGCAAAAAAAAAAAAAAAAAAAAAAATTAAATAAAATAAATAATAATAATAACAATAATAATAGAATAGCAAATAAAAAACAAAAGTCGAGACATTCCTTCTCTTATTAACAGTGTATAGCATTTGGTGAAATATCTAAACCCAGATCTGAAAGAAGACGGTCGGTAGCTCTCCCCCCCCCCCCCCGCTGACCCACGCACAGCTGGTGAAAAAGGGCCGTTCCTGAAAACAATTTGTAACTGCGGGTATCGGGGGGGGGGGGGGTTGAGCTGTGTGGCCGAGTGTGCCTTCATCAATCATCTGTAAATCTTGCGGATTACTTTCTATCTCGTTCTCTCTTTCCTTCTGTCTTTTAATTGCTCACTTGCTCGCTCTCTCTTCCTTCTGCTTTCTGTCTGTTTTCTCTCCTCTCTCTCTCTCTCTTCTCTCTCTCTCTCTCTCTCTCTCTCTCTCTCTCTCTCTCTCTCTCTCTCTCTTCTCTCTCTCTCTCTCTCTCTCTCTTCCTCCTTCCCTTCTTGCTACTGTTACTATGGAAACCCTCCTGGCCGTGCAGTGCTCCGTTTATGCACATTGAAGTGGTTTATATTTGGTTTAATTGCTTGACCTGGGTTAAAGGTTCGTTCCCTATTCCTCTCCTTCTCCACTCTCTCTCTCATCTCTCTCTCTCTTCTTCTCTCTCTCTCTCTCTCTCTTCTCTCTCTCTCTCTCTCTCTCTCTCTCTCTCTCTCTCTCTCTCTCTCTCTTTCTTTCTCACTCTAACTTTCCATATTTCTATCTATCGTTACCATATCTCTATCTTTTGTCTACCCATATCTCTATTCTCTTTTTCTATTTATCTCCCCATATTCTCTCTTCTCCCCCCTCTCTCTCTCTCCCCCTCTCTCCCTCTCCCTCTCCTCTCTCTCTCTCTCTCTCTCTCTCTCTCTCTCTCTCTCTCTCTCTCTCTCTCTCTCTCTCCTCTCCCTCTCCTCTCTCCCTCTCCCTCCTCCCCTCTCCCTCTCTCTCTCTCTCTCTCTCATCCTCCCTCCCTCTCCATCCCTCCCTCATTCCCTCAAACCATCTCTCGCTCTTTCATTTCGTCCAAACATGATTACAGAGACTCGGACCCGATTCCTTTTGTGCTCCACTTATGGGCGTCTATTACACTTTCTCAGATGAAAAGGAACCGGAAGTCTTCGACGCAGAAAGTGGAATAAATGCAGATGGAAGTGGAATGGATGTAGAGGGAATGCAGATAAAAGTGGAATGGATGTTGAGGGAATGCAGATGAAAGTGGAATGAATGTAGAGGAAATGTAGATGGAAGTGGAATATATGTAGAGTGAATGCAGATAAAAGTGGAATGGGTGTAGAGGGAATGCAGATGGAAGTGGAATGGATATGTATGACATGGGATTTAAAGTGGAATGGCTATAGGTAAAAGTGGAATGGATATGGATGCGATTGGAATGGAGACGATATTGGAATGAATGTCGATGAAAATAGGTAAAATATGATGTCTTATTGGATATAGGTATGTGTGGAATGAATACTGCGAAAGTGGAATGCATAAAATAATACAGGACACACTACAGATTAAAATGAAATGAATGTTGATAAAGGTGAAATAAACACAAATAAAAATGGCATAAATACAGATAAAATGAAACGAATGCAGATATAGCAGAACGAACGTAGATATAGCGGAATTAAAACAAATAAATATGTAATACAGATAAAAGCGAAACGAAAATCGATATACTGGAATTAATACAAATAAATATGTAAATACAGATAAAAGTGAAACAAAAATAGACATAGTAGAATTAATACAAATAAATATGTAATACAGATAAAAGTGGGACAAATATGGACAAAAGAGAAACGGATGCAGATATAAGTGGAATGAATGCAAACGATTGCAAGAGCAACAACCATGACAAAACCGCCCACAGACTATGTTTATGGATCATCACTTGCAAAAAATTTGTGCTCTCTGTGTATATGTATATTGATCTATACCTGTAAAAAATAGTATTAAAATGGCGATGATAATGATGACATTAATCATAGATATAATGATAATAGTAATGATTACATTAATGATAATTATAGCAATGATTTTAATGAGGATAATGGTAGTAATGATATTAATAATGATGATGATAACAATGATAGCAAGAGTAGTAATAGTATTGATGATAGTAATAATGATAATGATGATTATAATAATGATGATAATGTTAATGATGATAATAATATTAGTAATGATGATGATGATGATGATGACGATAATAATGATGATAATGATGGTAGCAGTACTTGTTGCAGAAGTAGTACTAGTAATAATAATGATAATGATGATA
>NW_020869844.1:102883-110383 GCF_003789085.1 Penaeus vannamei | reverse complement strand
GTTCCTAATTTTCCTTCTTTTGATTTTCCTTTTTATCGCTTTCCATCTCTTTGTGTCTAGTTCTCTAACCTACCATTTGTACTTTGTGTTGTATTTTCTCTCTTTGTCTCTTTCTTCGTTCCCTGTGAAGAAAATGAAAAATAAACAAGAAGTATTCAACACTAAAGACCAAGACCTAGCTGTAACATTTCCTTTGTGGCTAATCTCGAGCTGGATGCCTGGGCGCGCGACGTCAAGGAACTTGCTATTAAACTTTTCATAAAACAAAAAAAAATCCTCACAAGAAAGTGCTGGGTGGTGGAGAGAGGGGGGAGGGGAGGGGTGTAGGGGAGGGGCGGTGTATGTACTCCCTTCCACCCCTCCCCTTTCGCTTTTTTTTTTCTCTTTTCTTCCTTTTTCTTTCTCTTACTCCTTCTTTTTTTACATTTTTTCCTCCTCCTTTCCTCCCTTGCTTGTTCGTTTTGTTCCTTTCTGTCCTTCCTCTTTCCTTCCCCTCCTCGCTCCCTCCTTTTCATTCTCTCCTCTTCACTCCCTACAATCTTCCTCTGTCTTCTCCCTCTCTTTCATCGTCTTCTCCTTTCTCCCTCTTCTCTTCCGCTCTTCCTTTTCTCAGGGAACACTAAAGTCCGGATGGTAAAATCTACCGTCAAATGCATTATTCCCTTCATATTACAAACACTTTCATGATTTTTCGTCTGTGAACTCTCATAAGAATGAATGAAATGAAATGAAACGTATTTTAGCGCTTTTATGGGGAACGTCTTTTTTTTTTTTTTTTTTTTTTTTTTTAGACTAAAAAAAAAAAACGGACGGTCCCCTTAAGTGCTTTGTTTTACGTCTGTCATTTTTCACACTGATTGAATAATCTTTTTTCTTTCTTTCTTTCTTTTTTTTTTTTTTTTTTTTTTTTTACCTGAAATGAAAGAATATCGGCTAATCACGTGAGACTTTTGGAGTGGCATGACTTCGCATACTGATAACTGGGTTCAAATCGAATATGCAAATCTTTCCAATGTTGATAACAGGATAAAGTCTACCTTTTCTTTTTCTTTTTTCTTTTTCCTAGTGTTTCCTCGGATGCGTCACATGACACTTGGGAACGTAATGCCATATTCGGGATGATGAAAAAACGGAAAGTAAAAATAAAACGTACCATAATGTCGCGTGGCGTTTCTCGCTTTCGTTATACACTAGAGCCACAGGGGTTGATTTTTTTGCGTTGTATAAGCTCTAACTGTACTATTACAGCGGTTGTATGAAATTACTTTAGCGAATGATGGAGAATATTCGATGCTATTGCTCTTGACTTTTTATTTTTATTTTTTCTTTCTTTCTATTCTATTCTTTACTTTTTTTTCTATTTCGACCGGTATTACTTGTTCATCTTTACACATATGCCATTTATTTCCTATTTCAACAGCCCGTCGGAGGGGGATAAAGCTTGGAGATTTATAGAAGAGAACGCAATAACACATAAATAAAAGCCATCAATTTATCAATTTCAAGTTATCCCATAACTCACGGACGAGTATGCCATTATTCGAGAATTTCCCAATTAGGTCGAAAACATTTCAATAGCGAATTCAGAGGCATAACGTCCCTTTAAAACCCTTAAGAGAGGGAGCTCGTCAACGTACCTACGAATCCTGAAGTATGAATAACGTTTATTGTGACAAATGCAAATTGGTATGATTGAATATAAAGAAATTTCGCAAGGCAAGACATGTGAATAAGTTAGGTTGTGTATTCATAATCATGTTCTTTGCTGTACTCGCAGAAGTTCTGTATATTGTGTCGTAGTCCAAAGAGGGTGATGATGATGGTGACATGACAGTGACATGATAATAATACGATGGTAATGAAGAATGAAGGATTTGTTCCGTCCTCTTTCTCTCTCTCTCTCTCTTTTTTTTTTTTTTTTTTTTTTTGGAATAACAATACTAACAATGTTAATAATGATGATGATGATAATAATGATAATAATAATAATGATAATAATAATGATAATAATAATGATAATAATAATAATAATAAAATAATAATAAATAATAATAATAATAACAATGATAATAATAATAATCATAATAATAATAATAATAATAATAATGGATATTCTGAGGTGGCATTTTCCACGTGACTGACATATCTTCAGAGACATAATTTGAATCTCGCATTTTCCTTAAAATTATTGAAAGTGCACTTCTGTTCATGTGTTTTGACGAGAAAAAAATTCAGATCACTATCCACTATCCACTTTTGCAAGACTAATTGAATCTGGTCCTGCTCAGAACGCATGATTCTTACGTATATGTGTGTTTGTTTGTATTTGTTTGTGTGAGTGTGTCGTGTGTGTGTTTGTTTGTGTGTAGGTGAATATGTGTGTATTTGTTTGTGTGAGCGTGAGCGTGTTTATGTGTAGGTGTATGTGCATGTGTCTTTATTTGTGTGAGTGTGTGTGTGTTTATTTCTATGTGTGTTTGTGCGTAGGTGAATGTGAGTGTGTGCGCGCGTATGGTTTTACGCTGCGTGGGTGTGCCTCTTACTTCCGGCCTCATAAACGTAGGTCAGCCAATGATTAAACGCAAAGCAACGGAAACGCGCGTGCACTCCCCCCACCACCACCACCACCAGTGACCCCCCCCCCCCAGCGCCAGTACGACGCCAATTAGCAGATCCCGGCACGACCTCCCAGCGAGACTCCGACGCGCCGCCCGTCATAAACTCGCGCTAATCGGGAGGGACGAGGAAGGCTTGGGGCGGGCCGAAGGGGCGAGGGGGAGAGGGGGAGAGTGGGGGGAAGGGGGGAGTTCCCTTGCTTGGGCGGGCCGAAGGGCGAGGGGGAGAGAGGGGAAGGGGGAATTCCCTTGCTTGGGGCGGGCCGAAGGGGCGAGGGGGAGAGTGGGAGGAAGGGGGAGTTCCCTTGCCTAATTACCAAACGCACCGGCATGTCCTCCCAACCGCCGTCTTCTCAGGCACCGTAGGAGGCTATTTCGCGTCTTAGGAGACACCTTCTCTCCCTTCATATTCGCGTGGGTAATATTTATGATTCAATCGCTGTTGCAGTTAAGCAGGATCTGTAGGGGGGGCTGTGAGGGTTCCTGTACATTGCTGAGCGTTCCGTCCTTGCGCTTTCCCTGCGAACGACGGGCTCTGTTGGACGGGACTTCACAGCTATCGTTATTACTAGGATCTAGTAACTTGTAGGATGCAACAAGACGTATCCTTTCCCTGTTCCTGTGTTGGCCAGAGCAGGCGACTCGCCCTCCTCTCCCCACACTCACAAAATTCTCCAAAGTCTTAAACCACCGACTTGATTCCCGACAAGAAGACGATATATGTTGATTCAGGGCTGGACTCCGGGCGTTCCTCCACTGGCCCTCGTCTTTTGGTCCCGCTCTCCCTGCCCTCGGCCTTCCACCTCCCCTCTCCTGTCTCCCTCTTCTAACCAGCCTTCCCCCCTTGCCTTTCTCCTCCCTCTGTGCCCTCCGCCTTCCCCTATGCCCCTCTGTCCTCCCTCTACCTGCACGCCTCTACATCCTTCCCTCAGCCTTCCCCCTGCCCCCTGCCCTCTGCCTTCCCTCTATGCCCCTCCATCCTCCCCACCCCTCCATCCACCCCCAGTGCCCCCCCTCCCCCGGTGCCCTACACTCCTGGCACGATGCCCACGAACCGCTGGCTCTCCCGTGACATCACACAAGAGTTTCCATCTAATCAGCAAAGAGAGTTTTTCGATGCAGGAAGTCGATTTCTGAGAGAGAGAGAAGATGGCGTGAAATTTGATAGCGGAGCCGCGTCTTCGCTACGGACGCCTTTTTTATACGGTCGAGATCGGAGGAGCGATGCGGAGGGCTTGCTCACTCGCCACTCCACGGGGGAGGAGGAGGAGCAGGAAGAGGAGGAAGAAGAGGAAGAGGAGAAGGAGGGAGGAGAGGAGGAGAAGAGACGATGTGGAGGGCTTGCTCACTCGCCACTCGACGGGGGAGGAGGAGGAGGAGGAAGAGGAAGAAAGGAGAAAGGAAAGGAAGAGGAGGAGAATGGAGAGGAGAAGCGATGCGAAGGGCTTGTTCACTCGCCACTCGACGGGGAGAGGAGGAAGGAAGGAGGAGAGGAGGAGGAGAGGGAGGAGGAGGAAGAGAAGGAAGATGGGGAGGAGGAGAAAGAGGAGAAGCGATGCGAAGGGCTTGTTCACTCGCCACTCGACGGGGGAGGAGGAAGAGGAGGAAGGGAAGAATAAGGAGAAGAAGGAGGAGAAGCGATGAGGAGGGCTTGCTCACTCGCCACTCGACGAGGAGGAGGAGAAGGAGGAGAGGAAGGGAGGAAGAGGAGGAGGAGGCTTGCTCACTCGCCACTCGACGGAGGAAGAGGAGAAGGAGGAAGAGGAGGAGGAGGAGCAAGAGAAGAAAAAGGAGAAGCGATGAGGAAGGCTTGCTCACTCGCCACTCGACGGGGGAGGAGGAGGAGGAGGAGGAGGAAGAGGAAGAGGAGGAGAATAAAAAGGATAAGAAGGAAGAGAAGCAGGAGGAGGAAAAGGAGGAGGAGAAGGAGGAGGAAGAAGAAAAATAAAGAAGAAGAAGGAGGAGGAAAAGAGGGAAGGGAGGAGGAGAAGAGAAGAAGGAGGAGGAGAGAAGAAGGAGAGGAGGAAGAGAAGAAGAGGAGGGAGAAGGAAGAAGAAAGGAGCAGGAGGAGGAGAATAAAGGTGGGCGTAAAAAAGAAGAAGAAAGAAGAAAAAGAATACGAAGATGGAGAAAAAAAAAAAAAAAAAAAAAAAAAAAAAAAAAAAAACATATATATATATAATATATATATATATATATATATATATATATATATATATATATATATATATATATATATATATGTAAATAAAGAAAAGACGAAGAAAAATGAGAAAAATAAAAATAAATCCTTGTTCACAGATACGTGGGTCGAAAACGTTTTGAATCAGAAAACTATTTTCAGGATAATCCGATTAATATCAAGATGGGCGAACGACGGAACAGTGAACAATTTGAAAACCGTTATGTTCAGGAGAAAGGTAATTGCGTTTCTGGAAATGGAAATTTTGAGTGTGTGCCTGTGTCTGTGTATGTGTGTGTGTGTGTGTGTGTGTGTGTGTGTGTGTGCTTTTGTGTGTGCGCTGTGTGTGTGTGTGTGTGTGTTGTTTGATTGTGTGCATTTGTGTGTGTATTTTTGTTTGTTTGTTTGTGTGTGTCTTTATGTGTGTTTGTTTGTGTGCGTGTGTGTTTGCGGGCGATGCAAAAGAGAACAAGCAGCTCCTCTCAAGACGTAAATTAAAAGAAAATGATTCGACTAAGAATTGTCATATCTATTTATCTATTTTTCCCCAAACACACACACACAAAGATAATAATAATAGAAATAATGATAATAATAATGATGATGAATGATGATGATAATAATAATAATAATGATGATGATAATAATAATAATGATGATAATAGTAATAATGATAATAATAATGGTAATAATAATAATAATAATATCAGTAATGAAAATAATAATAATAATAATAATAATAATAATAATAATATAATAATAATAATATAATAAATAATAATAATAATAATAATATAATAATAATTATAACAGTAATAATAATAATAATAATAACAATAATAATAAGGGATACGGCAAACGAATCTTTACAATCTTTCTAGGATGAAATAAAACAATAAGAAAGAAAAACACCGAAAAGAAGAAGAAGAAGAAGAAGAAGAAGAAGAAGAAAAGAAGAAGAAGAAGAAAGAAGAAGAAGAAAAAGAAAAGAAAAAAAAACGGAAGGACACACGCGCCTCTGAAGAAGTAAACCCAAGATCTGTCAAGGAATCAACGACGGCGATTATCTCCATCTCGGCGGCGGCGGCGACGAAGGGCATCGCTGCGGGATAATTCCGCTCCCTTGAACAAGAGGCGCCCGGGATTCCAGATTTTGTCCTGTCAGAAAAGAGAGGGAGAGAGATGGAGAGATAGAAAGGGGGAGGAGAGAAAGAAAGGGAGGAGAAGGAGAGAAAGAAAAGAGAGAAAGAACAGAGAGAGAGAGAGAGAGAGAGAGAGAGAGAGAGAAGAGAGAGAGAGAGAGAGAGAGAGAGAGAGAGAGAGAGAGAGAGAGAGAGAGAGAGAAGAAGCAGAAGAAAGAGAAGAGAAAGAAGAGGTGAAGAGAGAAAGAAATGGGAGAGAGCAAGAAAGAAAGAAAGAGAGAGGAAGAGAGAAAGAAAGGGAGAAAAAAAAAGAGGAAACACTTTCTCAAAATAATCATTGGTCTATTATTTTTTCTGTATGTGTGTGTGTCTGTCAGTCTGTCTGTCAATCTGTCAGTCAGTCTGTCTGTCAGTCTGTCAGTAGTCTGTCTGTCTTCTCTGTCTGTCCTGTCTCTCTGTGTCTGCTCTCTCTCTCTCTCTCTCTCTCTCTCTCTCTCTCTCTCTCTCTCTCTCTCTCTCTCTCTCTCTCTCTCTCTCTCTCTCTCTCTCTCTCTCTCTCTCTGTAGAGGATATCAGATGGAAAAGTACAAAAAAATAGGAACTAACGGAAAGGAATTTAGTTCGCTGATGTTAGTGAATTCCCAAACTGGTTATCGGACAAGGAGAAAGGATATAAAAAACGTAAAAAAAGTGGAAATAGGAAAAAGAAGAAAAAAAAAAAAAAAAAAGATAAGGCTAGCGGGAAAGAGTCTATTGTCTAAAAGGATATCAGGCAGTGTTCAGACAAGTGTCTTTGTTCTTTTTTTTGTGTATGAAATTCGTGATTAAATCGTCTGCATTTTTTTGAAAGATGGTTTCCTGAGTATCTAGAGGAAGAGAGTGCGAAGAGAAGCTAAACTGGTCGGTGAAATAAAGAGGAAACGAAAGAACAGAGAGAGAGAGAGAGAGAGAGAGAGAGAGAGAGAGAGAGAGAGAGAGAGAGAGAGAGAGAGAGAGAGAGAGAGAGAGAGAGAGAGAGAGAGAGAGAGAGAGAGAGAGAGAGAGAAGAGAGAGAGAGAGAGAGAGAGAAAGAGAAAGAAAGAGAGAAAAAAAGAGGAAAAAAAAAACAGAGAAAAGAAAGAAAAAAATCCTATCAGAAAACAGACAGTGAAAGAAAGAAATGAAAAAACAAGGATGAGGTCAACAAACTGATTTCCTTTGAAGACCCGGGCCTGGGCGAGGGGGAATAAGAAGAAATCTGGGAATTGGAGAGAGAAAAAAATAATGGAAAGCAATTAAAGTTGCAACAGACTGAGGGTCAAAGGAGACCAGAGACGGGAAGGAGATGAGAGCGAAGCCGAAGGAACCTTACTGCTGAAGCGGCTGAAGTGGACGCAAAATCGGCTTTTTTTTTCTCGTTATTGAAAGAAATCGGATTGTGTCGGCTGGGGACGGAGGGAGGGACACGCAGGAGCGGGGTTTCGGTTGATTAATGGGATGGGCATTGTCTCCAGGGGGAAGGAGCGCCTTGGGTTTCTTGTTTTGTTGTGTTTTGTTTTTTCTTTTATTATTATTATTATGT
>NW_020869844.1:85383-90383 GCF_003789085.1 Penaeus vannamei | reverse complement strand
GTAAGCCGGTTTCGGATAAGCTCGACTGGGAGGCTTTGCGAGGTGAAGGACAAAGCTCTGTCATGGGTTGAATAATATACAAGTAAATGAATAATGATAATGCTAGTAATGATGGTGATAGTGCTAGTAATAATAAATGAATAATGATAATGCTAGTAATGATGATGACAGTGAGATATTAATAATAAATGAATAATGATAATGCTAGTAATGATGGTGATAGTGATAATATTAACAATAAATGAATAATGACATTGATAGTAACGATGGTGATAGTGATAATATTAATAATAAATGAATAATGACAATGATAGTAACGATGGTGATAGTGATGATATTAATGATAAATGAATAATGACATTGATAGTAACGATGATGATAGTGATGATATTAATGATACTGATAATGATGGTAATGATGATCATAATATTGATGATAGGTTGTAATGATGCCTATAATAATGTAATGGTTGTAATAATGACTATTATAATGATAATGCTTTGTAATGATGACTATAATAATGATAATGGTAACAATATTGATAATGATAATGATAATAAATGAATGAGAGCTGATGATGCTGATGATGAGAATGACAATGACTATGATAAAGATGATGATTATGATGGTGAAGGTGATGGTGATGATGATAATTATGTTATTACGCAAATACACAAAACACATTTATGTGTGTGTGTGTGTGTACATATACATACCCAAATACACACACGCACACACACACACACACACACACAAAACACACACACACAAACACACATACACACACACACACACACACACACACACAACACACACACACACACACACACACACACACACACACACACACACACACACACATACAAATATATATATATATATATATATATTATATATATATATATATATATATAATAATAGATAGATAGATATAGATAGATAGATAGATACATGTACATATATATTTTTAAAATTTTCCCTCCTGATTAGTTGACCTCTTGGGATTACGGGGGCACCGAGATGCGCTTTTATTCCCCGCTGATATAACATATTTGGAAATATTTTTGTCGGTCTTATATAATGAGAAAAAAATAGATATATATATTATATCACATTTAAACTAAATATATTTTCTGTAAGCGAGGCAGTTATCAAGGAACTAATTAATATTCAGTTCAAAAGGAATTGATTTCATACTATCCATTATCAATATCAGTAAAAAAAAAAAGTAAATATAACTTGTACGAGCCGAACGATTTTCATTGGAAATTTCACCTGTCATTAATAATAATCATGAATCTTTTATCAGAAGCACTTGGAATGGTTTAATGTCCGATGAATTTTTAAAAGATTAGTTAACTTTTTTCTCTGTGGAGTCTATTTCTGTCCCCATTTTACTCTCGAAACTTGCGCGGAGGAAGAATTTTTGCCCGAGGGTGTTTTGCGCTGGCGAGACCCGCTTGCGAAATAATGCAGGAAAGACGTTCTTGCAGGTTGCATTGTGCATGGAAGATTCTCTTTCTCTTCCTCTCTTCTTTATCTCTCTATCTGTTTCCCTTTCAGGCACTTATTTATTTATTCCTTCACTCTGTCAGTTATTCACTCTGTGTCTGTCTACCTTTATCTCTCTCTCACCTTCTCTCTCTCTCTCTCTCTTTCTATCAATCTATCTATCTATCTATCTCTCTTTCTTTCTCTCTCTCTTTTTCTATCAATCTATATATCTACCTTTCTTTCTCTCTCCCTCTTTTCTCTCTATCTTCCTCCCTCTCCTTCTCTCCCTCCCTTTCTCTCCCCCTCCCCGCGCCTTCTCCCTCTCTATTTCATTCTTGCGGTCATTGCATATTGGCTGTCACTGTGCCTGATCTGTGGGTCTGCTCGGTCACGAACTTTTAAAAAGTGACTCTTCAAAACCCGAGATTCTTTGCGCTTCACCGCCCCTTTTCTCCATCTCCCTTCTCTTCGCTCCACATTCTCTTTCTCTCTCTTTGTCTATCTATCAATCGATCTATCTCCGTCTGCCTGACAGTCTGTCTGTTTCTTTGTCATTTATCTGTCTGCTTCATTCTCTCTCTCTCTTTCTTTCTCTCTTTCTCTCTCTCTCTCTCTCTCTCTCTCTCCTCTCTCTCTCTCTCTCTCTCTCTCTCTCTCTCTCTCTCTCTCTCTCTATCTATCTATCTATCTCTATCTCTCTCTTATCCACATACTCATATTCTCTCTCTGTAAGTCAGTATGCTTCTATGTCTCTCATGTCTCTCCTCCGTTATGTATTAGTCTATCCAATGTTGACGGAAGCGCTTAATAAAATATGTTCCGCACTTCTGGCACTTATACAAGGGAAGTACATCTCTGCCAGAACATCTTCAGCCACTAACAAGATGGTCCCGGAGGCAGCAGACGTCTGTAAGGAGATTAACAACGAAACATTCCAATTAACGAAATTGAATCAGAAGCTCAGCGTGGGTGTGTTTGCTTTTTGCTCGATCTCTGACGATGATCTAAAGAACAAGTTTGTAAGAACGCAAGGAGTGTTTGAGAATGTTGGGCTATGAATCGAGAGATACTTTGGATTTATTTAAGATGTTTAATTCATATTATACAATCATTTACAACCTGGTAGGTTCGCTAGCCTGGCATGCTAAAGAGAAAGATAGTTGAAAATGAACATCAAGTAGAATTGAAGATTAATTGGGAAATCTATTTCTTCTCAGCAACTTTTATATTGATATTTACATCAGATTACATGTAGAATTATATCTTTAACTGCTAATATTTGATCATAAATCAGTCTACATGACGAAAAACCATAGCCATATCTGGTGAAAGATACTGGTGCAAAGATTTTGCACTTTCATATGGAACACACTTCAGGAATGAATATATTTCCGGGTTTAGAGGTTTCGTGGAAGAGGAAATGCATAGAAAACACGAATAAAGAAAATAAAGATACAGCCAGATAGACCAGACTGTAAATAAAACAACAAAGGAGGAGCCCCACTTTGTACACAGAAAGCTGAAAAGTAAATAAAAAAGAGGAAAACTCCATAGTTTTCCGCATCGCCAGACAAATATAACAGTTAACAAAGATTAAGTGGACAACAGGGGACCGACCTTTGATCTCTTACAATGACCCATTTAAGTGAACAACTGCCATCAAAAAAAAAAAAAAAAAAAAAAAGAGGCTTCAATCATAGAGCAAATGGTAAGTTCATTCTTGCGCGAATGAGGTTTGTGCCTTTTTAATATTTACGTGTTTTCCAGTTCTTGCAATGCATGCAAATTCTTCATTGTATAAACTAGTTTCCTTACTTCAAAGGGAAGAAGAAATCTATATGCAAAACGATATTTCCAATCGTTAAAGCCAGTTATACGGCTGGTCATGATAAAATGTGATTTTTGCATGAAACATCTGGACATTTGCAAATATATGCTTGGGTAATACAGGTCTTGCATGAACATACAGATATCTACATTGAAATTTGTTTTACGCCTATTCATATTTTCCAGTCCTTTCTAGATTTTTTTTTTTTTACTTTGCTTTATTTTTTTATGCCTGTTATTCGTCTTTTTCTGTTTTCTATGTGAATTTTATTACTGTTTAATAACATACTGACTTGAATTACATCATTCCCATTTGCAGTTTCCAATCATAATAAAGTTTGGTAATAAGAATTTTTGGGAAAAGGTAATTATATTTTTTCTATTGATTTATTCATCTATTGACCCAATAAGATAGAAAAGTAGTATTAGAAATAAAACACACGAAAAAGAAATAGTAGATATACAGTATGTGATTTACTCGATAAAATACCAAATCTATATTACTGAAATGAAATAGGCTAATTGATTGATTTTATTCAGTAAACAAAAACCAACAACCCCCCCCCCACACACACACATGCACATACACATAACGCAACACACACACACACACACACCACACATACATATTCATACAACAAATATATATGTATATATATGTGCGTGTGTGTGTATGTAAACAGACATACATATATGTAAATGTATATGTTTTATTCACACACAACACACACCACACACACACACACACACACACACACACACACACACACACACACACACACACAACATTAATATATATATATATATATATATATATATATATATATATATATATTATATATTAAATACACACACACACACACACACCACACACACACACACATACATATTATATAATATATATATATATATATATATATATATATATATATATATATATATGGTAGAGAAACCAATAATGCTCAAACTAGATTTATTGGAAATGAGACAAGCATTTCGAAATGCTCCTGGATTTCATCTTCAGGTCGGTCTGAAGAGGAAGGGGAGGAGAAGGAATATAAAGATAGGAGAGGAACGCAGTGTGGACAGGTGAACAGGTCGAAGGATCAGGCAGTCTGTGCAGGGTGGCCGCCATAAGGGAGAAGTCAGAGTGTGTGTGTGTGTGTGTGTGTGTGTGTGTGTGTGTGTGTGTGTGGTGTGTGTGTGTGTGTGTGTGTGTGTGTGTGTGTGTGTGTGTGTGTGTGTGTGTGTGTGTGTGTGTGTTTGCTTACAAGGAGACTCTCCACAGGAAAAAAAAGTCAGCGTTCAAGTCGAAACTGGGCAGCAGCTTGATTAAGAACGATTCCATTTTCTGTGGGCATGGATATCAGCGGAAGGGAAGACAATTCGCGAAGCTGACCAATCTATTTGTTAGCCCGTGTCCCAATGATGCTAGACGAAAGGGCTGTTGTGTCTTTCTGGATACAGCGTATTTTCGTTGAGATTGGAACTTAGTGATAGCCCGGGTAAATAGAGAGGGTTGGTGTCAGGAAGGACATCCGACTGTAAATAATAATAATAATAATAATAATATAATAGAAATACATAAATAAATATAGTAAAAAAATACCAAAAGTCATTTGGAATGAGCCGTAATAGGAAAATCAATGGAGGCGGCTCATCCATAACGGCGACCCCAT
>NW_020869844.1:62883-75383 GCF_003789085.1 Penaeus vannamei | reverse complement strand
ATATATATAATATATATATATATATATTATATATATTTATATATTATACACATGCATACATACATACGCACACACACATATATATTTTATACACACACACACACACACACACACACACACACACACACACACACACACACACAACACACACACACACACACACACACATTATAATATATATATATATATATGAATACACATTCATCATATATACATTCATGCATACAGAAATACGTACATACATGCATAAGTATGCATACATACATATATACGTATATATAACAAACATGCATACATAATATATACGTATATTAACATACATGCATACATACATATATACGTATATACTAACATACATGCATACAAACATACATGCAGAGGCACATACATACACATATATAAATGATACACATATACATTGGTGCATAGGTTCGTACAAAGATACATTTATACATATATATAGGTTACACATACAGACGGACATACATTTATACGTATATGTATGAATACATATATATGTAGATGTAACTTGACACACACACACACACACACACACACACACACAGACACACACACACACACACACATGCACACGCCTGTTGATATGATATATATTTACGTGTGTGTATGTCTTCAATATAACTAGTTGCATGAGGGAACTCGAAGCACCCAGATGACGCATACCTCCGCCAAGGCAATAGGATCACTGATTCAATGAAAAAATATTCACACAGAAAGAATTATATTAAAATGAATTCTTTTCAACTTCACTGATGACGTCCGTTAACGTAAATTCCTTGGTGGAGATAATAAAAGTAATGATAATTATAAAAGTTACCCCTAAGTTTAAAGGGGTAGCTAAAGTAAACATAAAAAAATGAAAAAATCTCGGATTCGGATCTCCACCCTGTCTAAGTTAGACTGAGACACATCTCGGTTCGAAATTTCTTTAAAATTCTGTTTTTAACTTTTTGAGCTATCCTGCAAACCAGCAAACGACCTAACTAACCAACGCTACCCAAAAACATAACTTCCTTGGCAGAGGTAAGAACCACCCAATCCTGACGCACCGCCGAGCCGACCGGACCCTGCGAAAGGACCCCAAAATTACCCTTCTTGTCCCTCTAGAAATCTCAAGACCACCTCTACCGCGATTTTATCCCCGAAAGTGGCACAGACGGGGTTCAAAGGGCCATTTATTTCTGGGGAGGTTATTGACGTTTTTTCTAGGCACGAAACCGCGTCTCTATACAGGCTTCTTCTTTTGTGAAGAAATCATAAATCAGAAGACCATTTTGCAGAATCTTTCCTCGAGGGGAGTCTGATGAGGGGAAACTGTTTTCTTCTTCTTCTTTTCTTCCTTTCACTTTTTTCCTGTTTATTCGTGAGTGATTTCACTAAAAGTTTCATAATATATTTTTCACTCCACCTAAATTTTTATTGATCATGAAAATTGCATTGACAATATTCGGTTTCAAATACAATGCATGAGGAATCATAAGCTATATAGACTGAAAGGATTACTGGTTTGAGTATACAATTGTGAAAAACTTTTGGCAACAGTACACAAAACTATTTCATTTACGAGCCCAAACATTTGCTGCATATCAATGAAACTACGATGATCTATGATAATATAAATGTGTGTGTGTGTGTGTGTGTGTGTGTGTGTGTGTGTGTGTGTGTATAATATAATATATATATATATATATATATATATATATATATATATATATATATATATATATATATACTGTAACAGGAACAATGCTTCGTCAGGACCCTCACGAAGCATTAGCGAAAAGGACTTAGGCATATTCGTGTGTATTCTTGCCCTTCCCTTCCTTGTTCATGTTGCAATCTTTCGTCATGGATTACAACACACACACACACATATATGTATATATATGAGAGAGATAGATAAGATATAATACACACATAATTATATATATATATATATATATATATAATATATATATATATATATATATATATGTATGTGTGTGTGTGTGTGTGTGTGTGTGTGTGTGTGTGTGTGTGTGGTGTGTGTGTGTTGTGGTGTGAGTGTGTATACATGGGTGTGTGTTTTTGCGTGTGTGCATTCCCAAAAAAATTTAACTATCACCCTCCACAAAAATATGTGGAATAGAATGTAATGTCTCCTAAATGACGTGCACTAAACATACGATCAAACCAATATAAACAACAGTATGTGATTTGAAGCAAAATGAATAGTGTTATCCTCTATATAGAGATATGAACTTTTTTCATTGGATACAGTGAACATTTTCGATATCAACTTGTCATGGAAAGATAAACAGGAAATCATAATTACGCTCCACCAAACAGACCCAAAGCGAAATTTAGATAAACGAAAAAAAAACAACAACAAAAAAACAAAGACAAACAAATTCACACTTCACAAGATAGAGACGAAAAAAAAAAAAAAAACAAAAAAAAACAAAAAAACACACACACTTTACAAGATATATATAACTCGCAACTATAGAGCAAGAGGGTCAAATGGCATTGTCAACAAGGCTAAAAACTTTAATCCCGGATGAAGAGTAATATTTACTCTTCTGTTCAAGCGGATCTTCTCGTACTTCGTTTCACTTTTTAATAACAGGAAGATCAACGGGTACGTGTACACGATGTTTATTTTGTTTGCTTGTTGAGTTTTCATTCAGTTACACAATTGTTTGTGTAAACATATTGTGTGTGTGTGCATATATATATATATATATATATATATTATATATATATATATATATATATATATATATATATATATATATATATATATATATATATATATATATATATATATATTATATATATATATATATATATATATATATATATATAATATATATATATATATATATATATATATATATATATATATATATATATATATGAGAGAGAGAGAGAGAGAGAGAGAGAGAGAGAGAGAGAGAGAGAGAGACAGACAGACAGACAGACAGACAAGCAGACAGAGAGAATGAGAGAGAGAGAGAGAGAGAGAGAGAGAGAGAGAGAGAGAGAGAGAGAGAGAGAGAGAGAGAGAGAAATAGAGGGAGAGAGAGAGACAGAGAGACTCACACACACTTATATATCTCTCCGGTATATATGATAAAGAAAATGTATCGACCTCGCCAACCTTTAAAATTTCATAGCTGCTATTGAAAAAAAATGCTGATTAATGAACATAGTTGATTTATGCAAATATATAATGCGAAAAACAACGAAGTGTAATTAAACACAATAAATCTAAAACCGAATTAGTAAAAAAAAAAAAAAAAAAAAAAAAAAAAAAAAAAAAAAAAGACACTATGAAACGCAAATAATGAACAAACCAATTTGCATGCGGATGAGACTGCTTTGAAATGGTTAGAAAAATCACAGAAATAAAAATACTTCAAAACAGAAAAAAAATAATTGCAATTAAACACTAGACAACCTGGTTAACAACATGTAATCTTACATGTATCCAAAAAAATGCAAAAACGAAAAATATGCTTTCAATGCTGAATCAAAGAAAAAAAAATGCAAAGCCACGGTCATGAAAAAGTCCTGTTGAATAGATGTTTAACAGAGAAAAAAAACTTCAGGCCTCGCAGCTGGAGGTGAGAGCCACGAGTTCCGTTTTTTAAAATCTATTTATGAAGTTGGAAAATGCAGAATGCTGACCAACGGCGCTGTCTGAACTCTGTCTAGAGGATGTAGTATCGCCCAACCTCTACTCTTTCCTGAACAGGAACGTATCTGCAGTGTCCAGAGCAGAGCAGGAACGTATCTGCAGTGTCCAGAGCAGAGCAGGAACGTATCTGCAGTGTCCAGAGCAGAGCTATCTGCAGTGTCCAGAGCAGAGCAGGAACGTATCTGCAGTGTCCAGAGCAGAGCAGGAACGTATCTGCAGTGTCCAGAGCAGAGCAGGAACGTATCTGCAGTTCTGCAGTGTCCAGAGCAGAGCAGGAACGTATCTGCAGTGTCCAGAGCAGAGCAGGAACGTATCTGCAGTGTTCAAGGGAGACGGGTTTTTCCACCTGAGAGAGGCTCTCGACCAACCACTCTTTGCTCTGTACTTCCTCACATAGTTGAAGTGCCTGGCAGTGGCTCTCTCGATGATTTCCTTCATGGCATTTTAGTTGTTTTTTTTGTGGTTATAGCTACAGGTACGCGGCAGAATGACAAATATTGCGTCAGATAATCATATATACTTGTTGAATTTGATGTTAATCGAAGTAACACAAAAGATTAAATGAAAAACGAAAGCCTGGTATCACTATTTAGGGTTAGTTGTCAAGACTATATATGTGAAATTCATCAAATACTTGTTGAATTTGATGTTAATCGAAGTAACACAAAAGATTAAATGAAAAACGAAAACCTGGTATCACTCTGATTATGCAAAGATTCTCCACACACTGAATAGAATAATAAAATCACCCATATCTAAATTCTACTTATAAACTTTTGCCATCTACTTCGCGTTGAAGGCGGAAAAGAAAACACAGGTGGAATAAAACAGAAACCAAACCCACTGCCGGTTAGTGTGCCTTACCTCGCAACACGAATGATTTTGCAACAAACAACTGCAGCGCCGCAATGTGTCGATTCTGCCATTCTATCCCACCCGGAACAACCTCACAGGATCGTGAACAAAGGCGTCCTGCTTTCAAGACATCCGACCATATCGTATTTACCGACAAACTGCTTGACTCGTTTGGCTCACCCATTGCATAACCCAATTTGCACTTCTGGTTCGGTACCGCTGCGGCTGAATTTGAAACTCTGGAAGGCTTCAGCTGTGAGTTACGCCGTGTTTTTACCGTATCCACTCCGGGTGAAGGTGCGGGCGGAGCTCTTCCGGCAAGACTTCGACATCACGTGGTACTTTTTCTTTATATAAGGAGTTGCTTGTAGTCTTCGAACGGCGATGACTAATTCTACGGAACCTGCTCGCCAGATCTTATTACTCTTTTTATTCTCAGNTTGTTATCTTTTTTTCGCTTTTTTTTCTTCTTTTTCCTTCTTTTCTTGATCATTCGGTCTGAACTGATAAGATTGTAAGTTGTTCTTTTTGGAGTTTTGGCTTTTTTCTTTCTTTTTTTTCTTTTTTTCTTTCTTGATCATTTGGTGTGTAAGTTTTTCTTTTTTTTCGCTTTTTTTTTTCTTTTTTTCTTTCTTTCTTTTTTCTTTCTGATCATTTAGTGTGTAAGTCGGTTTCTTCTCTGAGTTTTTTTCTTTCTTTCTTTCTTTCTTTCTGATCATTCCGGTGTGTAAGTTTTGCTTCTTTCTTGAGTTTTGGCTTTTTTTTTTTTCTTTCTTCTTTCTTTCTTTCTGATCATTTAGTGTTTAAAGTCGTTCTTTTTTTTCGCTTTTTTCTTTCTTTCTTTCTTTCTTTCTGATCGATTTAGTTGGTGCAAGTCTGTTCTTCTTGAGTTTTCACTTTTTTTCTTTCTTTCTTTCTTCTGATCATTTAGTGTGTTTTGCTTCTTTGGTTTTCGTCTTTTTTTTCTTTCTTTCTTTCTTTCTTTCTGATCTAATCATTTAGTGTGTAAGTTGTTCTTTTTTCCTTTTCTTTTTTTTTCTTCTTTATTGATCATTTAGTGTGTAAGTTGTTCTTTCTTTTGAGTTTTTGGCTTTTTTTTTTTTCTTTCTTTCTTTTTCATTGATTTTGGTTTCTAAGCTTCTTTTTGCTTTTTTTTTCTTCTTTCTTTCTTTCTGATATTTAGTGGTAAGTTGTTCTTGTTTTCGCTTTTTTCTTTTCTTTTCTTTCTCTGATCATTTTGGTAAGTGTTCTTATTTTTGGCTTTTTTTTTTTTTCTTCTTTCTTTTCTTTCTGATCATTTAGTGTGTAAGTTGTTCTTTTTTTTGCTTTCTTCTTTTGTGTTTTTGTTCTTTTTTTCTTTTTTTTTTTCTTTCTTTCTTTCTGATCATTTAGTGTGTAAGTTGTTCTTCTTTGAGTTTTGGCTTTTTTTTTTCTTTCTTTCTTTCTTTCTGATCATTTAGTGTGTAAGTTGTTCTTTTTTTCGCTTTTTTTTTTCTTTCTTTCTTTCTGATCATTAGTGTGTAAGTGTTTTTTCGCTTTTTTTTTTCTTTCTTTCTTCTGATCATTTAGTGTGTAAGTTGTTTCTTTCTTTGAGTTTTGGCTTTTTTTTTTTTTCTTTTCTTTCTTTCTTTCTGATCATTTAGTGTGTAAGTTGTTTTTTTTCGCTTTTTTCTTTCTTTCTTTCTGATCATTTAGTGTGTAAGTTGTTCTTTTTTTTTTCGCTTTTTTTTTTTTCTTTCTTCTGATCATTTCTTATCTTTTTTTCTTCTTCTTCTTTCTTTCTTTCTGATCATTTAGGTGTAAGTTGTTCTTCTTTGAGTTTTGGCTTTTTTTTCTTTCTTTTCTTTCTTTTCTTTCTGATCATTTGATGTGTAAGTTGTTATTCTTTTTTTCGCTTTTTTTTTTCTTTCTTTCTTTCTTTCTGATCATTTAGTGTGTAAGTTGTTCTTCTTTGAGCTTTGGCTTTTTTTTTCTTTCTTTCTTTCTTTCTGATCATTCAGTGTGTAAGTTGTTCTTCTTTGAGTTTTGGCTTTTTTTTCTTTCTTTCTTTCTTTCTTTCTGATCATACAGTGTGTAAGTTGTTCTTCTTTGAGCTTTGGCTTTTTTTTTCTTTCTTTCTTTCTTTCTGATCATTTTGTGTGTAAGTTGTTCTTAGTTGAGTTTTCGCTTTTTTTTTTCTTTCTTTCTTTCTTTCTGATCATTTGTGTGTAAGTTGTTCTTCTTTGATTTTCTCTTTTTTTTTCTTTCTTTCTTTCTTTCTGATCATTTGGTGTGTAAGTTGTTCTTCTTTGAGTTTTCGCTTTTTTTCTTTCTTTCTTTCTTTCTTTCTGATCATTTAGTGTGTAAGTTGTTCTTCGTTGAGTTTTCGCTTTTTTTTTTTCTTTCTTTCTTTCTTTTTTTTCTTTTTTTTTTGTACATAATCAAAAGTTCCAAAAAAAAAAAAAAAAAAACGAATGAATGAAAAAAGATACAATAACATTCGTTTGCTCAAGAAAAAAAATATATATATACCGCATATTCTTCAATACACACCACGAACACCAAATATTCAGAATGAATAAAAAAATACAATAACAAGAAAAAAAATATTATACTTCTTCAAGAATGAATAAAAAATACAACATTCGTTTGCTCAAGAAAAAAATATATCTCACATTCTTCAATACGCAACACAAAAAAAAAAAAAAAAAAAAATCAGAATCGATAAAAAATAGATACAAAAACATTCGCTTGGAAAAAAAAAAAAATCTTCAGCACACCACAAACAATATTATTGAAAGACCTTTCGTAAATTTTCACTTTTATTCTAATACCTGACAAATCATCATTCATCCTTCATCCTTCCTACCGATTCCAGGCCGTCCCTCTAACTTCCCCTTCTGTAAAGGCGTTGTCACACTAGCACTTTTTCCGTCCATTTTTTGACAATTTTATTTAACATAAATACGAACATTCTCGAATATAGCTCGTGATTTGACTATGCTTGGCTGAAAAAGTTGACGGAAAGGTTTTCAGACGGAAACGATCATTATCGTCTGACTGGAAAATCGACAATTCGCTCAAAAATGGACAAAATTTCAAAAAAAAAAAAAATGTAAAAAAAATGACGGAAAAGTGTATATACATTGGTTGTTGTTTTTTATTATCTTCAACTTCTTCTCTTCACTCGACCTTTGTCTGTGTCTTAGTTGTTGTTTCTTGTTTATCTTCGTTCTTCCAGTCTTCTTTGTTTTTCTTTATTCTCGTTATCGTCTTCGGTGTCGTTTTTTCTTCTTCTGATTTCGCTTTTGATTTTATCTTTATATCATCATCAATATGATTTTAAGGAAGAAGAAAAAGTGGGAAAAAATGAATCGTGTTTGTCTTCGTTCAATACCAATGTTTAACGCTTTATTTATCTTTTCTTTCTTTTCTGATTATGATTGTGTTATATCTCTTCATTTCCTTGTGTTCAGAGCAAAGATGAAAGATAAAAAGGCAACAAAAGCGCCCTCATTATCAGCTTCAAGTCTGCTGAATCAACCGAACCATTGCACACATTGCACCTGTAGTGTCATGACATCCTCACAGCAGATGCTAATACATACATACATACACATACATGCATACATACATAATACATACATACACAAATAACTTCATGAATGCAGAATCACATACACACAAACAAAACACACACACTATATTATATATATATACATATATATATATATATATATATATATATATATATATATATATATATATATATATATATATATATATATATATATATATATATATATATATACATATGTATGTATGCACATATATATATATATATATATATATATAATATATCTATATATATATATATATATACTATATATAGATATATACTATATAATTACATACTATTCATACATTATACACATATATATATATATATATATATTATCTACATATCACACACAGACACAAACATATATATAAGTACATTACACACACCACACCAATGTCTCGTTCTCTTTCTCTCTCCTTCCTTTCCTTTCGTTCCCACTTATTCCCTGATCTCCCTCGCTCCGCTACTGCGTCCTCGGGTAAACGACACCCCATTAACTCCCCCATTACTGAGCATTCCGGAACGCACATTTACTGAAGTGTTCGGAGGCGCTCCTGACCTGGGTTGTGCACGGGCGTTCCTGCGCTCGTTCTTCGTGCCTTGTTGCTGTTTTCTATTTTTTGTGTGTTGGTTGGTTGTTTGTTTCGTTTTTTTGATGTTTTGGGGTTGGTTGGTTTTTGTTGTTTGTGTTTATGTGTTTTTGAACTTTTATATTTTTTTTGTGCTTTCTATATCTGTTTATCTACCTAATGCTATGTATTCATTTATTTATCTATCTCTTCCTTCCTCCCTCTCTCCCTCCTTCCCTCTCCTCTCTCCCTCCTTCCCTCTCCTCTCTCCCCCCTCTCCCCAAAACTCTCAGCCCCCCCCCCTCTCTCTCCTCCCCCAGGAGTACTCGGAGTCCCTCTCCCCCTCTCCATCCCTCTTCCCCTTCTCCCCTCCCCTCTTCCCCCCCTACTCCCACCTCTCCAACAAACAAAACTCACCCCACCTCTCTCTCTCCTCCCCCAGGAGTGCTCGGAGTCCCTCTCTCTCTCCCCCTCCCTCTTCCCCTCTCCCCCCTCTCCAACAAACAAATCTCACCCCCCCTCTCTCTCCCTCAGGAGTGGTCGGAGTCCCTCTCTCTCTCCTCCTGTCCTCCCTCTCCCCCTCTCCCATCTCTCCAACAAACAAATCTCACCCCCCCCCCTCTCTCTCTCCTCCCCCAGGAGTACTCGGAGTCCCTCTCCCTCCCGCTCCCCCCCCCTCCCCTCTCCCCTAGGAGTGCTCGGAGTCCCTCTCCCCCCTCCCTCTCCTCCCCCTCCCCACCTCCCCAACAAACAAAACTCACCCTCTCTCTCTCTCCTCCCCCAGGAGTGCTCGGGACCTTCGACAACGCTCTCGTCGTCGCCATGTTCGTCAGGTTTCGAGTGCTGTTGACCCCGTCCAACCTCCTGCTGCTGAACCTGTGCATCACTGACCTCGCATCTGTCTTCTGGGGGGGTTCCCCTTCAGCGGTGTGTCGTCCTTGGCTGGAAGGTGAGTTGGGTTGTAGAGTGGAGGGGGAGAGGGAGGGGGGGGGGAGGGGGGATGGTGGGGGGTGGTGGGGGTGGGGGGGTAGGGGGTGGGGGAGGGGGGCTTTTGGGGTTTAGGTGGGTTGGAGGATTGGGTTGTATATAGGGAAAGGGGGGGAGGGGGAGGAGTGGGGGGTTTAGTATGTGATTCCCCTCACCTTTTATTTATTTGTTATTTTTTGTATTTTTTATTTTTTTATTTGGGGGGAGGGGGAGGGGTGTAAGGATGTGGTTGACTAGGAAAAGGATCGGCAAGGGGTAAAAGAAATACATACATGTATACGTGCACATGTACGCACAGGAACTTACAGGTGTCTAATATATTTACTTTGCATTTCTTCAAAGAATTCTCTCTCACACACATACACACACATAAACGCAAACAAACATACACACATAAACTTGTGCACACCCATATACCCCCCCACCCCAAACAAACAAACAAACACACACACATAAACTTGTGCACACCCATACACCCCCCACAAACAAACAAACAAACACACATAAACTTAAGCACACACACACAAACACCTCCCCCCCCCTTCACAAACACACACACAAACACAAAGAAACGCCTCTCCCCCCCTTCACAAACACACATAAAACAAACACACACAGCCACGCCCACACCTCAAAGATCACATAAGCGTACACACTCAGAGATTCAAAAGACATACACAACTAACTTAAAACTCGAAATTCTCACCACGCGAACACATAAACCTCAGTCTGATGCGACATTCATAAACACTTTGCGGGAGAATAACGCAATGTTTTCATGGTCGACGGCGCCTTGGATCTGCTGGGGAATGTGACCCTTAAGGACGCTAATAATCCGCAACGAACCGCAGCGTTTTTGCTTGTTGGCTCTGGCTTTGTCTTCGGTTTTATTTTTAATTTCTTTTTTTTCCTTTTTCGTTTCTTTTTCGGGATTTGGTGTGTTGTTGTTTTTTTTAAAGAGAATTTTCCTTATTTCACATTCTGTTGTGTGCGAGGCGAGATACAGGTTTTGTTGTACTGTTTTTGTTTTATCATTTGTCACATTAAAGCAGAACATTGGCTGAAGAAGGAAGAGTCCAGCTGTTATTCTAAAAACAAAAGAATGAAATATTTCTGAATTAAATGCGTACATATTCTTTTTGTTGACCTGTTTTTTGTAACTTTTATTATAATCATTATTGTATTTGTACTTTTAATGTGATAATTGCAGCTGCACGGTTGCATGACATTGTGAAGCAGAGATAGAATACCTATTATGTCGAGTCATTCAGAAGCCGAGAGATGTATGAATGAATTAATAAACAAATATGCTCAGAGCGTTCAGTGATATGAATGAATGGCATTTTTTGTTTATTTTCTTAAGTTGAGAGGATTTTTTTTTTCTTCTTCTTCTTTTTATAGTGTAAGATCTCTTTCTATTTATTTTTTTCTCCTGTTTCTCCTTCTTCACTTACGTCACCGAAGACAATCAAGTTTTAATGCTTTCGTCCTCTACCTGTCCTAATTGATCCGCCAGTCCGCCCATTACGCCCAAACTCTGCTAACTCCAGCTCTATTATACACTCCAACGTCATCAAAGTACCTCACAAGTTACCATATCCGAAATAAAGTGAATCTACACTCGAAATACACCCTGCAACCGAGACAGAATTTCGCTGTCCCGTTCGGTGTTTCCTCCAGGTTTTATTAAGCGGATAAATCTTACGTCATAAGCTCCTGGGACAACAGCGCCCGGCGACAGACAGCAGATGTCGGGACTGCCGGTGTGTATGAATTAAATGGAATAAAGCGGATACAGTAGATGCAATGGATACAGCTGTTGCTTTAGGAGGGAGGGAGGGAAGGTACAAGAATAAAGCAGATACAGTAGATGCAATAGATACAGCTGTTGCTTTAGGAGGGAGGGAGGGAAGGTACAATAATAAAGCAGATACAGTAGATGCAATAGACAGCTGTTGCTTTAGGAGGGAGGGAGGGAGGTACAATAATAAAGCAGATACAGTAATCAATAGATACAGCTGTTGCTTTAGGTACAATAATAAAGCAGATACAGTAGATGCAATAGATACAGCTGTTGCTTTAGGAGGGAGGGAGGGAAGGTACAATAATAAAGCAGATACAGTAGATGCAATAGATACAGCTGTTGCTTTAGGAGGGAGGGAGGAAGGTACAAGAAAAAGCAGATACAGTAGATGCAATAGATACAGCTGTTGCTTTAGGAGGAGAGGGAGGGAAGGTACAATAATAAAGCAGATACAGTAGATGCAATAGATACAGCTGTTGCTTTAGGAGGGAGGGAGGGAAGGTACAAGAATAAAACAGATACAGTAGATGCAATAGATACAGCTGTTGTTTAGGAGGGAAGGTACAAGGCAGATACAGTAGATGCAATAGATACAGCTGTTGCTTTAGGAGGGAGGGAGGGAAGGTACAATAATAAAGCAGATACAGTAGATGCAATAGATACAGCGTTGCTTTATACAGAGATATAGATGCGATAGATACAGCTGTTGCTTTAGGAGGGAGGGAGGGAAGGTACAAGAATAAAACAGATACAGTAGATGCAATAGATACAGCTGTTGTTTTAGGAGGGATGGAGGGAAGGTACAAGAATAAAGCAGATACAGTAGATGCAATAGATACAGCTGTTGCTTTAGGAGGGAGGGAGGGAAGGTACAATAATAAAGCAGATACAGTAGATGCAATAGATACAACTGTTGCTTTAGGAGGGAGGGAGGGAAGACAAAATAAAGCAGATACAGTAGAAATAGATACAGCTGTTAAG
>NW_020869844.1:47883-55383 GCF_003789085.1 Penaeus vannamei | reverse complement strand
TGAATTTGCTTTGGTGTTTTTTTTTTTATTATTAATTTTTTTTTTTTTTTGTGTGTGTGAGGGTGTAATTGTTGAATTGCTTTGGTTGTTTTTTTTTTTTTTTGTTTTTTTTTTTTTTTCGTTTTTATGTCGGGAAAAATTCTTGTAGGAGACCGACATTTTTTTTTATTTATTTTGCCTAAATGTTTTCATCTATTATGAATAATTTCTGGTGAATTGCTATGTTTTTTTTTTTGTTTTTGTTTTTTATTTTTCCGTTTATGTCGGCTAATTCTTTTGTGGAGTCGCCATTTTGTTGATTATTTAAAGAATGTTTGCATTGTTGTTATAGTAGTACTAATACTCCATAGGTTTGGCTTTTTTATATGAATGTTTTATCATTATCTTTATGACTAATCTATCATTATCAAATTTTATTATTTGATATTGTTGTTTTATCATCATCGTCATCGTAATCCATCAATCTTTTATTAATTATTATTACTATTAATTATTAATATTGTCATTAGGCATTTTTCTACTATTATTGTTATTAAATATTATTGCTATTATTATTTATTGCTATTATTTTTATTGGCTATTATTATTATTGCAATTTTTATTGTTATTATTATTATTGTTATTACTATTATTATCAATATCATTATTATCAGTATTATGATTATTGTCGTTTTGTTGTTGCTGTTATCACTATGGTTGTTGCTATTATTTTTGTTATTATTATTATTATTATTATTATTATTAATAATTATTAATATTATTATTGTTATTATTATTATAATTATTATTATCATCATTGTTATTGTCATTATTATTATCATTATTATTATTGTTGTTGGTGTTGTTGTTATCATTATTATTATTATTATCATTATTATTATTATTAGTATTACTTTACTATTATTATCATTATCTTCATTATCATTATATTTTTTATCATTATTATGATTATTATTAATGTTATTATCATTATTATTAATGGGAATGATTTAATTGTTTATAATGTTTCTTTATCTAAATTTTATTATTATTATTATCATTATTGTTAATTATTTATTATCATTATCATTATTATTTTCATTGTATATTTATCATTATTATCATCATTACCCATCATATTATTATTTCTTATCGTGGTTTCTTCTTTTCTCATCCTTCCTAACCTCCTTCTCGTTTTCGTCTCTTCTTCCTTTTTTGTTTGCTCACTATTGTCTTTTCTCTCTCTCTCTCTCATTTTCCTTCCTTGTCCTTTCATTATCGCTTTTTGTCCTCTATTATTTCCCCTTTCTTAATCTTCCTTTTCTTCTATTCTTCTTCTTCTATTGTTTAGTCTTTTGTCGTTTCTTTTATCTTCTTGTCTGGGTTTCATCTTTTTTTATTTGTTTTTCCATTTCTTCCTTTGACATCATTTCCTTCTTTCCATCTTCTTCCTTCTTCCATCTTATTATTATTATTATTATTTATTATTATTTATTAATTATTTATTATTATTATTATTAAATTATTAATTAATTATTATTATTATTATAATTATTCTCTCCTTCTTCTTTCTTCTCCTTCTTTTCTTTTTTCTGTTCTTCTCATTCTCTAATTAATTCTGAACCTCGTTAATACTGCTGATTCCATCCAATGATGATCATTAATATCTCAATAGTCTTCATGATTACTATTAAATGATAATGATAATCAATAAAATATAATGATAATGATAATGATAATGGATAATGATATGATAATGATAATGATATGATTGTAATGATAATGATAATGATAATGATATATATAATAATAATAATAATGATAATAAAAATTAGGTAATAATAATAATAATAATAATAATAATGAATAATAATAATATAATAAATAATAATAATGATAATAATAATAATAATAATAAATAATAATAATAAGCATGATACAACAACAACAGACAACAACAACAACAACACAAGCAACAACACAACAACACAACAACAACAACAACAACAACAAACAATAATAATGAATAATGATAATAATAATGGATGATGATGAATGATGATGATAATGATAATGGAATCAATGATAATGATAATGATAATGATAATGATAATAATAATGATAATAATGATAATAATAAATAACAACAACAATATGATAATAATAGTAATAATAGATAATAATAATAATAATGAATATAATAATTAATAATACATACAATAATGAAAAATAACAATAATAATAATAATAATAATAATAATAATAATAGATATATAATAATAATAATAAATAATAATTAATGAATAATAAATAATAATAATAATAATGACAATAATGGATAATAACAATAATAATAATAATAATAATAATAATAATGAATTAATAAATAAATAATGAAATAATAATAATAATAATAATAATAATAATAATAAATAATAATAATGATAATTAATAATGATAAATGATAATAATGATAAAATTAATAATAACAACAATAATAATATTGATAATAATAATGATAAAAATAATAATGATAATATGAATGATGATGATGATGATGATGGATGAGATGAATGATGATGATAGATGATGATGATGATGATGATGATATAAATAAATAGTAATAATGATAATAATAATAATAATAATAATAATAATAATAATAATGATATAAATAATAATAATAATAATGAATAAAATAATTAAATAATGATGATGGTGATGATGATTGATGATGATGATGATATGATGATGATGATGATGATGAATGATGATGATGATGATGATGATGATGATGATGATGATGATGATTGATGAATGAATGATGATGAAGATAATAATAAATAATAATAATAATAATAATTAATAATAATAATGCTAATATTTAATAATAGTAATAATGATTAATACATGATAAATAGTGTAAGGAGAATTGAATCCCCAAAATAAGGGAAAAGAAGCTGTTTAACTTTATACAGAAATCTTTTGCGTCGTAGAGTTAAATCCTTGATACAGGGATTTCTTCGTCCTTATTGGAAAAATTAAATCACCTATATTTTTTCGTCGCGTTTTTATAAGAAAAAAAATCACCTCATATTTCTTATTGTCGCGTCTTTTAGAATTGAACATAAGGAAGGCAAAGAAAATAGATAAGGTTTATATTATATTTTCATCGCGTTTCTAGATTGAAAGTGAATATCCGCAACATAAGGAAAATAAACAAAGAAGATTAACCTTATTTTTTTTTTTTCGTCGCGTCTTTAGAACTAAATAATCCAAGTAATGTTTTCTTTTTTTTTTTTTTTTTTTAAATGGTTTTTTTGTTTTCAAACTTCTAATATTCCTTGGCGTCGCTCTTGGAACTGTCCTGCGCGGCAATAGAGGAGTGGGGGTGGGGGGGGGATGCTTGTCTCGGCCTCATGATTGCTTCTCTTCTCTGCCTGCCTCCGCTCCTCCTGCCTCCTGCCTGCCCAGCTCCTGCTTGCTTCTCCTCCTCCTCTTATTCCTTCTCTTCCTTGCCTCCTCCTCTCTTCTTCCTCCATCCTCCTCCTCCTAACTCCTCTCTTCTTCTTTCTCCTCCTCTCCTCCTCGCTGCTGCCTCCTGCTCCTCCTGCTCCTCCTCCTGCCTCCTCCTCCTCCTCCTGCTCGCTCCTCCTCACTCCTCCTCCTGCTCGCTCCTCGCTCCTGCTCCTCCTCCTCCTCCTGCTTCCTCCTCCTCCTCCTCCTGCTTACTCCGTCCTGCCTCCCCCCGCTCCCTCTCCTCCCTCCTCCTCCCCCTGACTCCCTCCTCCTGCTGCCTGCCTCCTCCTCCTCCTCTTCCTTCCTCTGCCTCCTGTCCTCCCTCCTCCTCCTCCTGCTCCTCCTCCTGCTCCTCCTCCTCGCTCCCTCCCCCCGCGCTGCCTCCTCCTGCGCTCCTCCTCCTCTTCTTCTCCTCCCTCCTCCTCTCTCTCCTCCTGCCTCCTGCTCCTCCTCCTCCTGCCTCCTCCTCTGCCTCCTCGCCCCTCCTCCTCCTCCCCTCCTCCTCTCCTCCTCCTCCTCGCTTCTCCCTCCTCCTCCTTCTCCTCCTCCCTCCTCCTCCTCCTCCTCCTGCTGCTCCTCCTCCTCTTCCTCTCCTCCTCCTCTCCTGCTCTTCTCTTTCCTCTTCCTCCTCTCCTCCTCCTCCTCCTCTTCTCCTCCTGTCCTCCTCCTCCTCCTCCTCTTCCTCCTCCTCTCCTCCTTCCTCCTCCTCCTCCCCCTCCTCCTCCTCCTCTCCTCCTCCTCCTCCTCCTCCTCCGCCATCCTCCTCCTCCTCCTCCTCCTCCTCCTCCGCCATCTTCCCTGTGCACGTGAGACCCGGGATAAATTCCTCTTCCCATGGCCAAGGCGTAGTTTAGGTCAGGTGATCACTGCCTCCTCCCCCCCCCCCCCTTCCCTCCTCCCTCCTTGGCATCACCCCCCCGATCCCCCCCACCCCCACCCCTCACGCCCTCCTACTCTCTCTGTCATTCCTAATCGTCCTGCCCCTTCTTCCCTTCCCTCACTCCTTCTCCCTTTCTGTGTTTGCTTTTAACGTCTTTCTTTTACCTCGCTTCGTTTGCTTTTCCTGGCTCTCTTCCACACTCTCTCATTCTCCCTTTTCGACTTTCTCGAATCGATGCTTCTTCTTACTCCTTCCTCTTGTCCTCCTTCACTTCCTCTCTCTCTTCCTCCCTCAATTCTCTCTCTCCTCCGTCCCCCGTCCTCCTTGCTCATTTTTACTCCCTTATTCTGTTTCCTTCATTCCTCCCCACTCTCTTCCTAACTTTCTTATCGTTATTCCTCTCACTCCTCTCCCCCTCTCTCTTTCTCCCCACTTACCCCCCCCCCCCCTTTTTCTATGGAGTTTGTTAGGTGATCACTCCCCTTCCTCTCTTTCATTCCCCCCCCACCACCTCACTCTCTCCCTCATTAACCCCACCACCACCCCTCCCCTCTCACCTCCACCACACACCCAAATCATCCTTTCTTTTTCTTTCTTTTTCTGACCTCGATTCTCTCTCGTGTGACCTGCCAGCTGAGCAACCGTTGTGCGGGAGTGAGGCTGGGTCAGAGGGATTAGGTGGGTCAATGAGTCAGTCTGCGGTGGGGTCGGGTGGGTGTGTGGGCGGGACGCGGGGTGTTGGGGGTGGGCTTGTGTGTGAGGCAAGGCTTAAGGGGACGCTGTGTGGGGGTAGGGACATGGTGGTGGCTGGTGGGGGTGGGGGGTTGTCTATGTGGGTGGTGGGATGGGGTGGGTGGGTTGTCTATGTAAGGGGTGGGGTAAGGTGGGGGTTGTCTATGTGGGGGGTGGGGTGTGGGTTTGTCTATGTGGGGGGTAGTGAAGGAGGTGTGGAGAGGGAAGTGAAAGAAAGGGAGCGGGGGGGGGGGGGGAGAGAGAGAGAGAGAGAGAGAGAGAGAGAGAGAGAGAGAGAGAGAGAGAAGAGAAAGAGAGGGGAAAAAAGAGAGGAAAGTGTCAGCGAGAAAATAAGTGGAAAGATAGATAGAAAATTGAAAAGATAAAGAGATAGACAGAAAAATCAGGAAAAACCACGAAACAATTTTTTTCCCAAATATTCACACCCGTTTTCTATACCCGGAAGGAACCATACCCAGCCTACCAGAATACCAACGAAATACCCACTCCTATAAAACATTAATCTTCCATACCAGGCAGCGAGAGGTTCTAAATACCAAACATTATTTTTCACATACCAAGACCTTGTTCGCAGACCAGGTTACAGCGGGAAGGTATTTTGACGGGTTTGTATTGCGCGTTTCCCGTTTTCTGTGAATTTATTTATTTTTTTACTTATTTACTTATTTATTTTTTATTGATTTATTTATCTATTTTATTTTTTATTTTTTTTTGGGGGGGGGAGGGGGGCTTTTTATGTTATTGTTTGTTTTTTATTAATTGAATTGTTGTTGTTATTCATAATTGCTTTCATTGTATTATTGTTGCTATAATAATCATAATAATAATAATAGTGATAATTATTATTATTATTATTATCATCATCATGATCATTGTCATTATCATTATTTTTTCTTCGTCTTTTCTTCCGCTTTTTTTCTCATCATTTTCATATTTCTCTTCATGTTTTCTTCTTCTACCTTCTCCGCCTTCTCTTTTCTTCTTATCTTCTTCCTCATATTTTCTTCTTTTGCTTCTACTTCTTTTCTTCATGTAACACTTCCTTTCTTCTTTTTCTTCTCTTTGTCATCGTTTTCATACTTATTCATTCCTTTATCTATTATTTTTACTCCTAATTAAAAAAGAAATGCACACACACACACACACACATACATACGCACATATATATATATATATATATATATATATATATATATATATATATATATATATATATATATATATACTCACGTACTTCATACCATTGTATCATCATCATAATCACCCTCATCACCACCATTACTCATCATCATCACCACCATTCATCACCATCACTTACTATTGAATATCAGACCTTATTCCGGGTTACGTTATCGCTCTCTTCCTCCTTGGCATTTAATCCGTGTTACGTTTCGGCGCGGCGTGCGTGACGGTCAGCGGGGCGTCGGGAGCGTCACATGGCTGCGTAACGCGACCCGTAACAGAATGCGAGGCGGGAGGGCAGGGGGGGAGGGGGAGATGAGGAGGGGGAGGGGAAGACAGGAAGGGTTGGTGGTGAGGAGGGAGGGAGGAGGAGTAGGTTAAGGAGGAGGAGGTGTGGAGTGATGGAGAGAAGGGGGAGGAGGAGGTTGTAGGGTGGGGGAGGAGGGGAGGAGGGAGGAGGAGAGGAGGGTGGGGTGTGAGGAGGGAGGAGGGTGGAACGAGTAGCGGGAGGGAGAGGAGAGGGAGGTAGAGAGAGTAGGGTGGTGAGGAGAGGGGTAGGAGTAGGTGTGGGAGGAGGAAAATAAGGTTGGAGGAGAGAGAATAAGTAAGAAGGTGGGAGAAGAGGAAGTAAGAGGTGAGTGAGGAGGGGAATAGGGAATGGGAGGTTGGAGTAGGGGTGGAGTGGTTGGAGAGGACGAGAGATAAGGGATGAGATGAAGAGGGGTAGGAAAGTGGAGAAGGGGAAGGAGGAGGAGGTGGTTAAGGCATGGTGAGTTGGGGGGGATAGGGGGGATGTTAAAGTGTGTGATCATAGGAGAGAGAAGGAGAAGCTTAGAAGGAGGTGGAGGAGAGAGGGGGTAGAGGGAGGAGGATAGAGGATGATTGGAGGAATAATTGATAAGAAAAGATAGAGAGGAGAAGGGGAAGGATAGGTAGAAAAGTAGAGAGGCTGCTGTGGTAGACAACCAGAGGATAGAAATAAAAAAAAAAATTATATATTGGGCATGTTCCTATCTATTTGTCTGTCTGCTTTCTCATCTATTTACTTGCTTGTCGTTTACTTTCATAATAATATCTGTTTTTACTTACCTGTCTCCTCATGCCCATACTATATGTAAGCTTAATGTGCGCATATATGTATGTATGTGTATGCGCTGTATATATGGTAAAAGAAATAGAGAGAGAGA
>NW_020869844.1:27500-37500 GCF_003789085.1 Penaeus vannamei | reverse complement strand
AAGAAATGTATGGGACTGCCCAATAAGTGTGTTACATGTGGCTACTCTCCACCTTCAGCTAGTCTCTACAAGGCTACATCATCACTACACTACATTGGCACGGAATATCTCTATCAAGTGAAGCAAATTTGAGACCTGTGCGTGAGTCAACTGACAAAAAATAACCATGAAGATAGTGGAAACAAAAAATCAAATATATTTTCTTAAATCAAGGAAAAACACATGGATATCATGAGTGTGGAGTAAATAATTGAAAAAAAAAAAGAAAAAAAAAGAGAGAGAAAACAGTATGATAGAAATGTCTTGATACAGAATAATATTTACTGTGCTTAAACAATTATGGCCAATATAAATCAGTCAAAATAAATTTTGTGCCAAGTGCTAACTACATTACTACCAAACAGAAACCTTAGTGGACCAAGAAAATAAAAAAAGAATAATTTTTCCTTTACAAATAATTATATCATGAGAAAAAAAGAAAAGAAAAGAAAAAAACAAAACATCAAATGTATTCACGTCCCTCTTTGAAATTTAAGATATCAAATGTGATAAACAAAATAGCTTAAAAATAAGGAACAGAAAAAAATGATCTTAACATGTCCACTAAGGCTACGATAACCTTCACATCTGTCACTTTACCTTGATTATTTTCTAGCGAAGGGAAAGAGGAATCATCGCTGGCTGACGTGTCTGGTGGGTACGGCCACATATAACCTAGGGAGTGAAAATACTTAGGTTTAGATACACCAACAAATGAGTGACGTTGCATTAATCTGAATATTGGATTATGGTTCCTTAACTACAATTAGAAGTTCTAGACGGATGGATTACATGTTTACCGGAAGGTGTATTGAGTTCAATGCCTTTCGATCAATTGTTATTTCTTGAAATGCATCTTTCTGGTTTTGCCTCGATTGCTTTACCATCGTTAACTATAACGTACTAACATTCCTCAGATATCCCTCTCTAAGGAAATCAAAAATATAATCGCAAAAACTCACTTGGTGTGTGTGGAGCGTCGTCGGTCAAGAGGCGTGAGGTGGAAGGCCCGGGCGTATCAGGCATCTGGTCATGGCTTGGACGGTCATGGTTCCTCTCTTCGTATTCATCGTCCGACTGGTGGTTTGCATCACTGCTGTTTTCGTCTGGTCGTACAAGGAGTGACAGGGCTTTACTAGGGCTACTCGAACGTGGGTCGGAGTCCGGACGACTGGCAGGGGACGACCGAGGGATATCAATGTGGCTGTCTCCTCTCGACGACCCTACCAGGTTTTCGGGCGAAGGACTATTCACTCTGAGTGGTTCTCGGGAGTCCCTCTCTCGCTCTCGTTCCCTTTCTCGTTCCCTCTCTCGCTCTCGTTCTCGTTCTCTTTCCTGTTCACGTTCGCGCTCCCGTTCCCGTTCCCATTCCCTTTCCCTTTCGAGGTCTCTCTCACGTTCTTTGTGCTGCTGGTGCTGGTCACGGTTAGAATGTAGAGCTGCAATGGGCGTTATAGTTGCTGGAATACGTGGTAGATGGATGCCATCTCCTGGTGAGCCTGAGGACCTGCCATCGCTGTCTCCGCTATCCCCGCCTTCTCCGGACTTCCGTCGCATTCTCTTTCTCCGCTTTGTATGGGGCGAGTCGCCGTCTTCTCGGGGGTGGGGTCCGTTACCGTTGTCGTCGCTAAGTTAGGTAATTTTATAGGAGGAACCAGAGTTGAGGAAGCCAAACTGAGTGCTGGAGGCATGGTCAGCACCGTAGACAACACTGAGGGGACAGAGACTGGAGGCGTGGGGAAGGCATCCAGGCTTGAGCGGCCAGACTTGCTTTCGAGGGAATTTTCGGTCTTAGGGACATCATGGCCGGCAGGGTGCGTGGCCCTGGTGTCCCCTCCCTCAGCCTTATTGCTACCGTCTGCGAGGCCCTTGATCTTCAGGGACTCGGCAGTCTTTATCAACGGTCCAAGCTGGTCCTGTGACACGTTGACTTCTCCGCGATACATGTAGTCCAATAAGGCTTTGAGCTCGACATGTTTGACATCCTTCAATATCACAATTGGGTGCTTATCTATAGTTTGAGCAAACAGCGTCTGTGAGAAAAAAGGAAAAGACACAAGTTAGTTAAGAAAAATAAGTAACCTACCTTATCAGTATGGAACTCATAACACTTTGAGGGTGACAATAATTGATCAAAGCGACAATAATTAATCAATGCACATAAGTATAGTCAAATAACCCTTACTGACCTGGAAGTATGGCGAGCACGCGGATAAGACTACTTTGTGGGCTTTGAAGAGCTTTCCCTCTGCAAAAAGGGTGACGTCCACTAAGGACTCGCTGGCCAGAAGGTTCTCAAACACGGCCACCAGGGTCGACCCGTGGTTGTTCCACCGCAGACAGAATTGCTGCTGATCCACCATCTTGCCTCTGTGGATGGAGAAAAACGGTATTATTTGTTTTGCTTATACAATTTCACTTGCGTCTGCATTTTAACAATAATCTAAATGCGTTTACCGTATTTCGCAAATGATTACGAGTATGGGGGAACATATATATATAGGAAATGGAAGGAGCAGGAATGAATGGGGACATGAACACAGGAAAAGATCTTGTAAGATTGGTTATTGAGGGTAGGAATAGGAGACTGGTAGTGCCTGGAAAGGAAAGGTGGTCCGCGGGCCTTAGCACGTGCGCGGGGTGGGCCATATTCTTATATCCTTCTTAACCTAAAACTCCTACTACCAAGGACCGCTACAACTAATGCCATTGAAAAGAAAACGAAAAATGAATCATCTTCAGTCCAAATATCCGACAACCATCCCGAATATCCGGCAACCATCCCAAATATCCGGCAACCATCCCAAATATCCGGTAACCACCCCAAATATCCCTAGACCAATCCAGCTTACGCCAGGTGGCTCTCCCGCACCTCAGACATCTGGCGGATTTACGAGGGACAGTTGCACCAGACCGTGTATGCGCAGCAAATTATGCCGCTTCGGGTTTAGGCCTACTCCGGGCCGGGCTGTCATCGAGACAAAGGCCTATTGTTTTGTTATTGCAGAAATACCTCGTCCTTCAAGAAATTGCATGTGCTCATCTATGAATAACTCATTTTCGGAGAATTAGTTCATGTGAATAAAAATATCGGCTTCTCAGATACATACACTTATCTACACGTACGGACACCTATTCCCACACACCGAGATTGAGTACAAGGAAATGCAGAAGGACGAGTAAGAAATAAAAATCAAGGAAAAGGAAAAAGAATCTTCACAAAGTCAGAGATAAGAGAGGACCATCTTTTCCCATCCTTCCTCCATCGACACCCCCCCCTCTCCTCGCACACACGAGAGCGAGGGAGAGGGAGGGAGGGAGAGAGAGAGACAGAGAAAAAGGGAGATAGAGAGAGAAAGGGAGAGAGGGACAGAGTTGAAAATGAAGAGACAAAAAAGAACTAATGCAAGAAGTTAGTGCGCGAGCAACCGAGGCGGGCGGGCAGGCGGTCGGATGTCTCAGTGGGCGTGTTGGGAAAGTACCTGGTGAGAGTACACAACCCATGCGCATGCGCCTTCTGCCACGCCTCCTCTTCCTCCTCCTCCTCCTCCTCCACCGCCACGCCTACCCCCCTCCCTCTCCCCCCTCCAACACTATCAATACTGCACACGTATTGACGCCCGCCAAGGCCCTCCCCGCGTACGCACAGGGCGGGCTCTCGGGGGCGTACGCATCCATCTTATTCTCGGACGGACGCCGCGACGACCGCATCTTGGGTCCGCGTCCCGTCATTAACGCCTAAGAGTGGCTCAATTAGCGAGGGGAGCGGACGCGGCGAGGGCAATCATGCGCCGCTTGTAATGGCAATTAGCAGAGGCGATGACGTAATCAGCAGAAGCGATGACGTAATCAGCAGAGGCACATGACGTAATGAGATGGGTAGTAGGGCTGCAGGATGAATATTTCATCGTTTTTCTTCTCTCTTTTTTATCATTTTCCCCTTTTGTGTGAAAATATGTCAAGGAGGAAAGGACTGAGGGAGAGGGGAACGGAAAGAGGAGAGAGAGAGAGGGAGAAAGGCCTTTTTTGTGTGAAACTATGCCTGGACGGAAGGGAAGTTCGGAAAGGAGAAAGGAAAGTGGAGAAGGGGGAGAGGAGGAGAGAGAAAGAAAGAAAGAGAGAGAGAGGGAAGGGGAAGGAGAGGGAGAGGGAGAGGGAGAGGAGGAGAGGGAGAGGGAGAGGGAAGGGGAAGGAGAGGGAGAGGGAAAGAGAGAGGGGGCGAGAAAGAGCGGACTTTCTTCACCCCCCGAAGATAAAAACGCAAGACAAACTGCAGGTGCGGGCGTTGAAAACCAGCAAGCGTTTATCACGTGGCCAACACCTTGTTCTTCAAAACCAGGACACCTCAAGGCGATCACGTGCGCGCAGAATTCACTCCTATACTTCCCTCCCCCTCTCCATCTCTCTCTCTCTCTTTCTGTGTCCCACCGCCCCACCGCTTTCTCCTTGAAATTGCAAGAAATGGCCCTCCTCGCTGTGACTCAAGCCCCACACCAGTGAGTCACTCCAGCAACTCTGGGANCCAAAGTTCCTGACACCAACTATTGTAAGAACCAAAACGTACGACAACCAAAGTTCTGACGGAGCAGATAACAACAACATGGGGACTTTGGGGAGTATACAAACAATGACCACCTTGGGCTTGTAAGGAAAGTCTAACACACCTATTGGGCCTTTAAAAAAGAATGAGAAAAAAGAAAGAAGAAAAAAAAAAAAAAGAAGAAAAAAAAAAAATCATTGAAAAAAAGAAAGGCAAAGAGGAAGCTATAACTGTAAACCAAAACAAATATGGAATTATGTTGATAGCAATAAAGAAAAAAAATGGGCCGAGTACACGGTGTGTTCCTGCTTGAGCTATCTGAGAAATCATAATACTGAGAGGAAAAAATAAATAAACAAAAATGAATGAAGACCTAGTCATGCTTATATATTCAGAGAATGCACAAACATCTAGGTCTTGAGAGAAAAGAAAATTATTATAACAATAAAAAAAACAATAAAAAGAAATTCTACAATCAGAACAGCAATTTCTTGCTGTACAAACTAGCATCTTCAAACTAATAATAATAATTTTAAAGTGTATATATACACTGACACGTCCTCAGGTGACAAAACGCTGGCAGTTGCCGAGCCCTGAGAACTGAGCAGTACAACACCATCACCCTGAACCCACTAAGGTTGACTATTACCTCTAAGAAATGTATGGGACTGCCCAATAAGTGTGTTACATGTGGCTACTCTCCACCTTCAGCTAGTCTCTACAAGGCTACATCATCACTACACTACATTGGCACGGAATATCTCTATCAAGTGAAGCAAATTTGAGACCTGTGCGTGAGTCAACTGACAAAAAATAACCATGAAGATAGTGGAAACAAAAAATCAAATATATTTTCTTAAATCAAGGAAAAACACATGGATATCATGAGTGTGGAGTAAATAATTGAAAAAAAAAAAAGAAAAAAAAAGAGAGAGAAAACAGTATGATAGAAATGTCTTGATACAGAATAATATTTACTGTGCTTAAACAATTATGGCCAATATAAATCAGTCAAAATAAATTTTGTGCCAAGTGCTAACTACATTACTACCAAACAGAAACCTTAGTGGACCAAGAAAATAAAAAAAGAATAATTTTTCCTTTACAAATAATTATATCATGAGAAAAAAAGAAAAGAAAAGAAAAAAACAAAACATCAAATGTATTCACGTCCCTCTTTGAAATTTAAGATATCAAATGTGATAAACAAAATAGCTTAAAAATAAGGAACAGAAAAAAATGATCTTAACATGTCCACTAAGGCTACGATAACCTTCACATCTGTCACTTTACCTTGATTATTTTCTAGCGAAGGGAAAGAGGAATCATCGCTGGCTGACGTGTCTGGTGGGTACGGCCACATATAACCTAGGGAGTGAAAATACTTAGGTTTTAGATACACCAACAAATGAGTGACGTTGCATTAATCTGAATATTGGATTATGGTTCCTTAACTACAATTAGAAGTTCTAGACGGATGGATTACATGTTTACCGGAAGGTGTATTGAGTTCAATGCCTTTCGATCAATTGTTATTTCTTGAAATGCATCTTTCTGGTTTTGCCTCGATTGCTTTACCATCGTTAACTATAACGTACTAACATTCCTCAGAAATCCCTCTCTAAGGAAATCAAAAATATAATCGCAAAAACTCACTTGGTGTGTGTGGAGCGTCGTCGGTCAAGAGGCGTGAGGTGGAAGGCCCGGGCGTATCAGGCATCTGGTCATGGCTTGGACGGTCATGGTTCCTCTCTTCGTATTCATCGTCCGACTGGTGGTTTGCATCACTGCTGTTTTCGTCTGGTCGTACAAGGAGTGACAGGGCTTTACTAGGGCTACTCGAACGTGGGTCGGAGTCCGGACGACTGGCAGGGGACGACCGAGGGATATCAATGTGGCTGTCTCCTCTCGACGACCCTACCAGGTTTTCGGGCGAAGGACTATTCACTCTGAGTGGTTCTCGGGAGTCCCTCTCTCGCTCTCGTTCCCTTTCTCGTTCCCTCTCTCGCTCTCGTTCTCTTTCCTGTTCACGTTCGCGCTCCCGTTCCGTTCCCTTCATTTCCTCCCTTTCGAGGTCTCTCTCACGTTCTTTGTGCTGCTGGTGCTGGTCACGGTTAGAATGTAGAGCTGCAATGGGCGTTATAGTTGCTGGAATACGTGGTAGATGGATGCCATCTCCTGGTGAGCCTGAGGACCTGCCATCGCTGTCTCCGCTATCCCCGCCTTCTCCGGACTTCCGTCGCATTCTCTTTCTCCGCTTTGTATGGGGCGAGTCGCCGTCTTCTCGGGGGGTGGGGTCCGTTACCGTTGTCGTCGCTAAGTTAGGTAATTTTATAGGAGGAACCAGAGTTGAGGAAGCCAAACTGAGTGCTGGAGGCATGGTCAGCACCGTAGACAACACTGAGGGGACAGAGACTGGAGGCGTGGGGAAGGCATCCAGGCTTGAGCGGCCAGACTTGCTATCGAGGGAATTTTCGGTCTTAGGGACATCATGGCCGGCAGGGTGCGTGGCCCTGGTGTCCCCTCCCTCAGCCTTATTGCTACCGTCTGCGAGGCCCTTGATCTTCAGGGACTCGGCAGTCTTTATCAACGGTCCAAGCTGGTCCTGTGACACGTTGACTTCTCCGCGATACATGTAGTCCAATAAGGCTTTGAGCTCGACATGTTTGACATCCTTCAATATCACAATTGGGTGCTTATCTATAGTTTGAGCAAACAGCGTCTGTGAGAAAAAAGGAAAAGACACAAGTTAGTTAAGAAAAATAAGTAACCTACCTTATCAGTATGGAACTCATAACACTTTGAGGGTGACAATAATTGATCAAAGCGACAATAATTAATCAATGCACATAAGTATAGTCAAATAACCCTTACTGACCTGGAAGTATGGCGAGCACGCGGATAAGACTACTTTGTGGGCTTTGAAGAGCTTTCCCTCTGCAAAAAGGGTGACGTCCACTAAGGACTCGCTGGCCAGAAGGTTCTCAAACACGGCCACCAGGGTCGACCCGTGGTTGTTCCACCGCAGACAGAATTGCTGCTGATCCACCATCTTGCCTCTGTGGATGGAGAAAAACGGTATTATTTGTTTTGCTTTTACAATTTCACTTGCGTCTGCATTTTAACAATAATCTAAATGCGTTTACCGTATTTCGCAAATGATTACGAGTATGGGGGAACATATATATATAGGAAATGGAAGGAGCAGGAATGAATGGGGACATGAACACAGGAAAAGATCTTGTAAGATTGGTTATTGAGGGTAGGAATAGGAGACTGGTAGTGCCTGGAAAGGAAAGGTGGTCCGCGGGCCTTAGCACGTGCGCGGGGTGGGCCATATTCTTATATCCTTCTTAACCTAAAACCTAAAACTACTACCAAGGACCGCTACAACTAATGCCATTGAAAAGAAAACGAAAAATGAATCATCTTCAGTCCAAATATCCGACAACCATCCCGAATATCCGGCAACCATCCCAAATATCCGGCAACCATCCCAAATATCCGGTAACCACCCCAAATATCCCTAGACCAATCCAGCTTACGCCAGGTGGCTCTCCCGCACCTCAGACATCTGGCGGATTTACGAGGGACAGTTGCACACAGACCGTGTATGCGCAGCAAATTATGCCGCTTCGGGTTTAGGCCTACTCCGGGCCGGGCTGTCATCGAGACAAAGGCCTATTGTTTTGTTATTGCAGAAATACCTCGTCCTTCAAGAAATTGCATGTGCTCATCTATGAATAACTCATTTTCGGGAGAATTAGTTCATGTGAATAAAAATATCGGCTTCTCAGATACATACACTTATCTACACGTACGGACACCTATTCCCACACACCGAGATTGAGTACAAGGAAATGCAGAAGGACGAGTAAGAAATAAAAATCAAGGAAAAGGAAAAAGAATCTTCACAAAGTCAGAGATAAGAGAGGACCATCTTTTCCCATCCTTCCTCCATCGACACCCCCCCCCTCTCCTCGCACACACGAGAGCGAGGGAGAGGGAGGGAGGGAGAGAGAGAGACAGAGAAAAAGGGAGATAGAGAGAGAAAGGGAGAGAGGGACAGAGTTGAAAATGAAGAGACAAAAAAGAACTAATGCAAGAAGTTAGTGCGCGAGCAACCGAGGCGGGCGGGCAGGCGGTCGGATGTCTCAGTGGGCGTGTTGGGAAAGTACCTGGTGAGAGTACACAACCCATGCGCATGCGCCTTCTGCCACGCCTCCTCTTCCTCCTCCTCCTCCTCCTCCACCGCCACGCCTACCCCCCTCCCTCTCCCCCCCTCCAACACTATCAATACTGCACACGTATTGACGCCCGCCAAGGCCCTCCCCGCGTACGCACAGGGCGGGCTCTCGGGGGCGTACGCATCCATCTTATTCTCGGACGGACGCCGCGACGACCGCATCTTGGGTCCGCGTCCCGTCATTAACGCCTAAGAGTGGCTCAATTAGCGAGGGGAGCGGACGCGGCGAGGGCAATCATGCGCCGCTTGTAATGGCAATTAGCAGAGGCGATGACGTAATCAGCAGAAGCGATGACGTAATCAGCAGAGGCACATGACGTAATGAGATGGGTAGTAGGGCTGCAGGATGAATATTTCATCGTTTTTCTTCTCTCTTTTTTATCATTTTCCCCTTTTGTGTGAAAATATGTCAAGGAGGAAAGGACTGAGGGAGAGGGGAACGGAAAGAGGGGAGAGAGAGAGGGAGAACGGCCTTTTTTGTGTGAAACTATGCCTGGACGGAAGGGAAATTCGGAAAGGAGAAAGGAAAGTGGAGAAGGGGGAGAGGAGGAGAGAGAAAGAAAGAAAGAGAGAGAGAGGGAAGGGGAAGGAGAGGGAGAGGAGAGGGAGAGGGAGAGGGAGAGGGAGAGGGAAAGGGGAAGGAGAGGGAGAGGGAAAGAGAGAGGGGGCGAGAAAGAGCGGACTTTCTTTCACCCCCGAAGATAAAAACGCAAGACAAACTGCAGGTGCGGGCGTTGAAACCAGCAAGCGTTTATCACGTGGCCAACACCTTGTTCTTCAAAACCAGGACACCTCAAGGCGATCACGTGCGCGCAGAATTCACTCCTATACTTCCCTCCCCCTCTCCATCTCTCTCTCTCTCTTTCTGTGTCCCACCGCCCCACCGCTTTCTCCTTGAAATTGCAAGAAATGGCCCTCCTCGCTGTGACTCAAGCCCCACACCAAGTGAGTCACTCCCAGCAACTCTGGGAGAATCCCGATGACGTCACCAGAGGCGTTCGCAGATACATCAATCCGGGGAAAGCCACGAACGGAAGGCGGCAGCGATCTGTCTAAAGTCACCAACATTAAAGCTGACCAACTTCTGCCGAGATCTGACCCCAGCACACGGCACGGCACTAGCACCTGGCACAAGCAACGGCACTCAACCTGAGAGGTGCCTCACCTCAGCACTT
>NW_020869844.1:0-22500 GCF_003789085.1 Penaeus vannamei | reverse complement strand
TAAATACAATTCTGGCCTTGTATACTCTATTATTAATAATGTGGCTTACTCGAATCAATAACAAGGTCTATGCCACTAGATATAAAAAGCATACTTAATATATATCATCTATGCTTAAAAAAATGCTGAAACTATATTGTTTACCACATATGAATTTTATATTCCTCTCAATGTATGCACTCGTACTTCCGATTGAAATAAAATATGGGTATCCAAATAAGAGTATAGAATATGCACTAATAAAAAATATGAATTAATTTTCCTAAATATACTATTTTCCAGAATGCGTTCTCGCGTGTGTGTTGGTAGGAGCGAATAAGAACTCTTTTGTACCAATATTAAAAAAATAGTTACTAGCATTTATTAAATATTTGCGTATTAAAAAAAAAACGTAATGAATATGAAACAAAAAGACATTCGCAGGTGAGCGGTGGAGGATAAGAATGGGCGGGAGAGAACACAAGAAAGAAGAGGAAAACAGAAGAGAATCAAGATAGACGTTAATCCATTCCTCGTTTGCTCTTGTCCATCACCCTGTTTATCCAAGAAGTAAAAAAACACATGATCCTCTTCCTTATGAAAAGTGTTTGTCGCGACGAAAAGTTGTAATGAGAAAAGACAAGAGGAATGCGAGAGGTTGATAGATGGATAGACAGATAGACAAAAGCGTATAGAAAATAAGAGGGAAGCTCAAGGATAAGAGAACAGCGTAGGGGAGAGAAAGGGGGAGGGAGGGGGCGAGACGGTAGAGCGATAAGGGAGAGAGGGGGAAGGGACTGGCAACATCTATGGAACTTATCAAATGGCGTTGCAATCCTTATCACTAAGCATAGCTCCAACCCCCCCATCCCACTCCTTTCCTCCTCCTCCTCCCTGTCCCAACCCCCTCTCCCCTTCCTTCCTCCTTCTCCTCCCCTCTCCAACCTCTCCCTTTCCTTCCTCCTCCTCCCTCCCTCCTTCCCCCCTTCCTACCCTCGCCTCGACACACAAAGCAAACGACAACCATAACCAGCGAACGACAACGGCATGCGCAAACAACCAATCCAGTCCCAAAAGAGGTGGTGATTCGAGAAGACTACTGAATGATGGGGCGTTTCTCCGAAGACTTTATTTTCCTTCCTATCCAATTCTCCCTTTTCTATTTCCATTCAAGTTTTATTCTACTATATCATTTACGAGACGCTGCAACTGTTTACCTGTTCTCTAAATTGCTAAAACGAAGGAGACCTATACATAATGCATTAACAACAATTAACGTAGCGAAATTACCGCCAAACGAAATATCGCTGAATATTTTTTTATATGGGTTGATTTTCACGTTGTAATTATACGAAACAACGAAAATGTGAAATATTTCGATGTGAGATCCTTCCTAGATATGTGCAGGAGGAGGGAGTGAGGGAGGAAAGGAAAGAGAGAGGAGAGGGAGATAGATAGAGAGGGATGGGGAAAGGGAGAAGGGGAGAGGAGAGATGGAGAGAGGGAGAGGGAGAGAGAGAGAGAGAGAGAGAAGAGAGAGAGAGAGAGAGAGAGAGAGAGAGAGAGAGAGAGAGAGAGAGAGAGAGAGAGAGAGAGAGAGAGAGGAGAGAGGGAGAGAGGGAGAGAGAGAGAGAGAGAGAGAGAGAGAGAGAGAGAGAGAGAGAGAGAGAGAGAGAGAGAGAGAGAGAGAGAGAGAGAGAGAGAGAGAGAGAGAGAGAGAGATACTGGGAACAAGACATCTGAACGGAGATGACACACCCTCTCTGAAAACAAGTGTTCAAAAGACGGAAAGTTGTACACCTGTTTTGTTCCTTGGTAATAACCCGAACATCTCCATCGGGAAACAGACTGAACCTCGACTGCTCTCGCACACATAAAAAAGGGTCAAAAGATTAATCTCGAGTGGGTTAAATGATTCAACATATAATCAGAGCCAACTAGAACGCCTGGTAATTCTTAAAAAAACAAAAAACAAAGATTCCGCCTTAAAAATGAGACTTTAAGCATTGCAGAACATTCACAGTGCTGCAGGATTACAGTATGATATGAAGAATCTTTTTTTGAAAAAGTACATTGATACTCCTAACATAAAATCTTAAGCCAAGTGTTTAATCCTAAAAGCAAATAATTCTCTGAATTGAACCGTTGCCAGGAAAAGCGTTAAGGAATTAATTCACTAAATTTGAGAAAGGGCAAAACAGTGGAAACTTGTAAAAAAAAAATACTCAGTGAAACTTTACATAAATTGAAGGGATACTGCCGAGACTTGGGAGGAAGGGAAGCAAAATGTTGAGCCGTGTGTCTGTGTTAATCCACCAGCTTTTCCCGTTGCCAGGTTCATTCTTAGGGAAGGGGTCCTTTGCAAGAGCGTCTCTCTCTCTCTCTCTCTCTCTCTCTCTCTCTCTCTCTCTCTCTCTCTCTCTCTCTCTCTCTCATGCGCGCGCGCGTTCGAACCAAAACACCTCAACAAACACTGAAGAAAGAGCGGCCGTGCCTGCAGGCAGTCCCGGCGTGGTCCCTGCTTTAAAGCACACGCAACCAGAAGAGGCGGAGAGAGAACTTTAAGAGAGCAGAGTTTCTTGCATCACTAAAGGTGAAGAGGTGCTACAAGAACCCCCCAAGATCATGTGGCTGGTGCTCCCTCCCATCTCCACTGGTGCCGGGAGAGGCACGCGTCACTGCAGTAGGGGAGGAGAGGCGAAGACCAAAGAAAGAATGAAAGAGAGGAGGGCGAGTTCGTGCTGGGGATTCTCTCTTCCACGTATAAGAGAGCGCCTCAGTCAACAGATCTGAGGCCATGCAGGTTGGAAGAAGAAAGAGAGGCGAGGGGAGAGGAGAGGGACGTAAAGGGAAGGGATAATTGCAGAAATGTAAGTGACGACAGGCAAAATAAAACTCACGACTGCTTGGGTCGCATATATATAATCTTCAGAGGTCTGTGAACGTAATAATCGGATACAAACAAACACCGACATTCACACATTCTATACTCATTCATGAATTGTTTTCCAAATCTTAAGCAACCCCGAAGATACCTCAACGCCCCCCCCCCCCCCCACCGAAGCTACTTTCCTCTCCCAAGCCTAAATCTAAATTCTCTGCGTTTCCTATTTCCATTTAGTAATTTCAATTAATCGCCAATGACTTGAACGAATAGATGAACAAGAACTACGATCAAAAATAAACCAGCGATGATATCTCGGAGGCGTGGCACGTTCAGCCTCCTCCTGTTTCCCCGAGTCTCGGCTTTTGAAATCTGACTGGAGAATATCCGTTTAAATATTTTCTAGTTGTCTGATTGCACGTGCATGCCCGTATCTGAATTCCATACAGGTATTTCCCGGAGCTAAGAGCAACGGTGCTTTACGAAGGTGGAAAGTATTCCATTCCTCAGGTTATCATTTTAACACAAGAGATAAGAAGATAAGAACAAGCCATCCCTATCACAACATGGACAAGACAACTTTACTTGTCGGAAATTAAAGGAAAGTAGTCCACAAAACTATCAATAGTTGTGAATCTGGAAAGACGTACCTAACAGTCCCACCAAGTCATCCAACCCAAAATGCAACATAATTACACGGGAAACAAACTAACAAGTCATTTATCACATGGCCAATAGAAGGTCGTCGCCGCTGATATCAAATCCCATACGATTTCGAAATGTTTATATAATCTTCCACCACTAATAGTAACTGATTGGAGGTGCAGGCGGCAAGCTAGCAAATTGCGTGCCGTTTCTTAATAGCAAAACGAGGGAAGAAGCTTCATCTTTCACACACCAAGTAGCACTTCCACCAATGCACAGAGCGTCCAATTATGCAGTTAAACTACTTGTTCCAGATTCGTACAAATGGTTGCAGTCTCGAGTGTTCCCGACCTCAGCTTATCGGCCACTGAAGAGATAGGCCTACACAGCACTCGCATACACCCAGGGGCTTCTTGTGCGCTATCCATTATCAGAAAGAGCACCGAAATAAATTTATGGCCGAAGGACGAGCGGCGTAAGACCATAGATGTCCGATTGCGGTGAAGAAAATTAGAATTCGAGCTTTAACACTTCGAGATGGGTTAGTATCTGAAGTTCTTGCTTCAAGAAATCACACGAGATAACTCCTTGTTTCCCTTTTTATTATTTAGATATGCGACTTTGTCATCACCGCAGTTTCACCAAACACCGTTGAAAAACAAAACCGTGAAATACAAAGCCATATTCACTACTCCTCAAGAACGAAAAATAAGAATATGTGAAAACACCGAGTTGCATTTCAGTGTTTCGTTTCACAAGAATATTCTGTTATATACTTTTTCAAGATTGTTTCCTAAATCAATGTGACAAAGTGATCTTGCTTCTCACCGTTAATTGAAGTTTCACACAGTCTTCCTTAACACATAGTCACAGCACCATTAAGGTCAGCACACTGGAGCTATTTAGTCACTTTTCACCATCACATTGGCAGAGTTTACGAGGAGCTGCCGTGACCCTCACTCGTTGCTGTCCACATGGTAAGTGAAGCTCTCGGCCCGACCCGACTGTCCCGCACCCACAATGCACGTGTTGCCAGATGTCACCACTCGCACAATAACAAATGCGTAATTCCACTTTTACGCACAGTCATTTTTTTCTGTCTTCCCTTGGATTTTGAAGTGATAATCAGTTTATTAGTTCGAGCGGTTTGCACTGTCAGTCATTATGTAAAAACTGAACAATGCGTTTCATGCACTTACGGGAAATGCGGGACGGGGGTATATTTGTCACGATCCCTGGTCATGACATTGCTACCCCCCGATTTTCCAAAGTCCGACGATCGGGCGCTCAGATTAAACGTTATGTGTGTTGCACTTCATATAATCTTTGAAGTTAAAAAGACATCGACTACTGTACATAACTTGTATATTCACTCCGGAAGTTGCAATATTATTAGAACCATTTCCGCCATTTTGCCCAAAACCTTGAGGTGACCACTACATTTAGGCCTATGCATGTAGAGCAAATTCCAATCCTAGGCAGTGAATGAGCGAAACACATCATTTTTACAAACCTCACGTATATAGATAAATATAATACGAACATTGTTGCATTGCGACTTGCACGAGCTTACCTCATATTGCGGTGGTCATCTTGATCTGGATTCACCTCCCAGCCCTCCCGTTTGCGATTCACGCGCACACTCTCACTACTGCACCCTGAGCGCCTCTGCCACCCGGCCTATCCTACACCACAAACTCGCCAGCTTATCTAAGTGTATAGAAATATATCATTTTTGGCTCTCATTGCGTTTACTTGTGCTTAGAATACACCTAAGAATCCCTTTGTTTATAGAGATGACCAAATATACGAAACATTCCATTGGAATACCAAAGATTTAAAATACTAAATATTAGCGGCCTTGCTACTCGGCCTATACTGGCACCATAATTCGTAAGCCTTGCTGAATTTCCTATTTTATGCAATATATTTACCCACCGATGTATAATAGCATAAATCTGTAAAGTATTTTATAAGCAATGAATTCATTTACATGCGTTACTAAACTTATAGAACGTAGGAATAAGCGAAGAAAAATAAAAATTATTAGCACTTAGGAACCTCTACAGCCCGGCCGAAAACGAAACGGCGCTCGTTTTCTATGGAGGATCAACAACTACTTTTAAACACAAGTTCGTTTAAGTTATTTTCTCATACGCTTTGTGCCTTTGTGCGAATAAAATTCACAATAAACATAAATACTTGTTTAATAATATAAAGATAAGTAAAAGTATACTAGATAGAAATTATGTGCGTTTGTAATGGCGCTACATCGAGCCCCGCGCGTTATTGGAACCTCGGGAAATAAGGAAGTAGAAAAAGAGAAGAAACAGGCCGTGTGCTCCACCTTTTCTCTCGTCTATCTGTCTCTGTGGAAGACGAGGAAAGCGAACAAGAAAGAAGGTGAGTGGGACATAGTCGGAAAATTAAGTGATTTTGTTTGTGTTCGACATGGGACGGTGATGAAATCAGTGTAAAATGACTCCAAGCAACGGAAGGTAAGTGAATGAAGCACAGAAGCCAGCGAACAGGCGAGTAACACGGAGAATATCGAAACTAGATCAGGGGACGGAGGAGGGAGGCGAGAGAAATGGAGGAAGAGAACGCCGATAAATGGAGGGCCGAAAGGGGGTTGGTGCGCATATCACTGGAGAAACGTGAATTTGATGATTATTGTTACTGCATTATATGTACTTTATGTACAGTTATAATTTAATATTTATATTAACTTCATCCCTGTCAATATTTGTAAATTATGACATACCCAACTTTATGGAAAATATTTAATCAGGCTTGAACCCAATTGAAGCATTTTTAGGGTCAGTTTTGTACCCATTGCCGTTCATGGGATTGTCTGTGTGATTGTGAATGACTTTATTTACTCTAGTTGGTAAACAGGACACCGGCCAATGTGCAGACACCTGTTGTAGGCCAGTCGCGAAAATATCCATCCCGCCAATGCTCTCGAGGAGGTGCGGCGGCAAAGTTGCCATTTTTTGTAATGGATGCATTTTAATTGCCAAATACATCGAACTTCGCCACCTCTGCGCTCAACGTCAACTGCTTGGGTCACATTGGAGCGGCGTCATTGTGTCACTGGACGACCACAACAAGCGAGTGTCATAATTACAGGTCCTTCAGGAGGCGGCAACAGACGAGTACTGTGGTGTCTGGTGGATCAAAAACCCTTTGGAGATACTGGGCCTCTGCGTGTGTGTGTATACTGTGTAATACAAGACCGCGGCTCTCATCATGCCGGGACAAATCTCTCTCCACCTTGCTCGGCTATTCTAGGTGCATTTACTGTTGTGTTTTTTTTTCTCGCTCTCTTTTCCCTCCACTTGCTAATTATGCAGAGGGGATCACACACTTTTTTAAGCCTCTCGGCAGATTGGTTTGCGATGTGGGGGTCGTTTTAGTAAGTTCGTTGCGGATGAATCAAGTTGGTGTTTTTGGCTTTTATTGTTTGTGTATTTATTTATTGTTTATATTTTTATTGTTGTTTGCACAACGGCCAAGAGATTGCACATTGAGCTGGAGGACACGTTCCCGTTGCACCTGAGCGTAAGCAAGCCCAAAGACTAACAAACGTCAGGGGGGAATGTAAACGTCTCGGCCGCTTCTCTCTCTCTCTCTCTCTCTCTCACTCTCTCGCTCTCCCCTGACGTTTCCGCTTGGCAGTTGACGGTTAGCAACAATAGAGCTACTCCCCGTGTTGCAAGGCTCAATTCCTGCAACGCGCGGCCGTAGTGGGACGAAATAACAAGGCTTCCGACTCTTTAGCAGTAGCATTCGCCTGCGTAACGGGCCGTCGTTGCCGATCGTTGCTTGGTTAATTGCCTCGGGAGGGAGTTGACCAGAGTACGGGCGGGAGAGGGCCGATGCAGCCAGCGTAGGGACGGATGCATTGCTCGGATGCTTGTGCGCTCGTTTTTGAATTCGCTTGCAGTGATGGCAGTGTGAGTGAGTGACGTGGTTGCAAGCAGTGGCGAACGGGACAAGTGTAACTTCGGTACAGTGCTTTGAGTGACGGGGCCTCTCCAGTGAAACGTCCTGCCAGTCGACGTGGATTGTAAACACCGTGTTTTGGAGAGGCTTGGTTCCAGTTATGTAAGGTGCCTGGTGCCCGTATTAATAGTTTGGGTGATTTGCATACGGAATCATGGTGATCGATATTCGAGTGTGTGTGTGACCAATGGATATATGCTAACAAGATTTATTTATTCCGTGGCCATTGGAAGTCCAATATTGTGAGCCCTCTATACATTCCTTATCTATTTATTTATATTTATTAGTTTCATTTCGTGCAAACAGACGACAGAGCTGTGGAGAAAAAAAATCAATGCTAATTGTTGACGTTCGGTGATGCCTTTGCTTACGTTCGAGGTTGGAGTGTAAAGTTTTCATCCCTCTCACTACCTCTATTCTAACAAAAAAGGACCCACTGTTGAAGCATATACGTCGTACATAAGTATGATTATTTTATCCTTCTGTATTACTACCGTCATTAAAGATTCTGTACAGAGTATAAACAGTGTTGCAGTTCTGTTGCTGTTTTACCTTGCGTAGGAGTAGGATATCGTACCCACATTTGTTATTGATTTATGTTTGGAGGCAATCTTAATGTTCCGGTGTAGTTACTGATATTAGTTGTGGTGTCGGGATTCATTATGCATTTGTTTTGCTACTTGATTTGGCTATTTGGTATTGGCTTTGTCTTATCTTTTGGTAGAAGGTAGTGGTTGGGTTGATTTTATTATTTGCAATTTCTGTTGTCACTCATCCCTCTCCTAATCCTCACCACCACTACCACCATCACCATCACCACTAGTACCATCACCATCACCACTAGTCATCATCAGTACCATCACCATCATCAAATCCACCATTGATGTCGGTATTAATATGCGTGTTATGATGATGATGATGATGAGGATCACCATCATCATTATCATCATTGTAAATGATGGTCACACTGATTGGAACATTTTAGAAATGATGGTAATTCCTTTGATTATTTTTAATATAATTATTGTTATGTTGTAATTGTTGTTATTATTATTATTATTATTATTATTATTATTATTATTATTATTATTATTATTATTATTATTATTATTATTATTATTATTGTATTTTTTATTGTTATAATAATAATGATAATAATAAAATAATAATACTAATACTAATAATGATAATAATAATAATTACTATTTTTCTCTTCTTCTTCTTCTTCTTCTTTTCTTTCTTCTTCTTCTTCTTATTATTATTATTATTATTATTATTATTATTATTATTATTATTATTATTATTATTATTATTATTATTATTATTATTATTATTATTGGTGTTGGTGTTGGTGTTGGTGTTGGTGTTGGTGTTGGTGTTGGTGTTGTTTTGTTGGTGTTGGTGTTATTTCTGTTATTATTTATATTTATATTATTGTTATTATTGGTCGTGTTTTTGTTATTTTGGTTGTCTATTTACTGGGCCAAACACACTTTATTATGGCGGTTATTATTATTGTTATTTATTTATTTTACAAGATGTTAATCGCATTACTGTGATAATTATAATCATCAGGAGAAAGGCCTATTTGCCGAGACCCAGCGTGTAAACCGAAATAAGTGACCCTTCCTTCTCTTTTTCTTTTATTTAAAGAGCCATCGTCCTTGCGAGTGAGGTCGCGTGAGTGGAGGAGGAGGAGGAGGAGGTGGAGGTGGTGGGCAGGAGGAGGGAGGTGGAGGGAGGAGGGAGGAGGGGACAAGAGAACCCAGGTTGTGCTTGTTTAGAGGCTTGGATGTTTTCCAATGAATGAATTTTTTTTGTTTGTTAGGAGATCCTGAGTTCTTTTTGCGTGTTGTTTTCACGTGCGCCGTGTGTGTGTGACGGGAGAGTGGATTCCGTAATACGTGTGGGGTGTTTATTTTGTCGTCCTGGGTCGATGCGAGGCAGCCGTCCATTTCCATGTTGCTGTGCTTTTTGCGGGGCCGCCGAGCCGCCCTGCTCTACGTGGTCTCCTCGCTCCGTAGCAGTGTGTTGAACCCACCTTCCCTTCCCGTTCCCGCCCGGCCGCCGCCGCCACGCCACCGCCACCGCCGCCGCCGCGTTCCCCGAGCGAGCCGCCCGCCAGCCCACCTCGGACGCATCGCTCCAACCCACCCGTACAGCGGCAATTGACCCGTCCCGTCTATCCGTGCAGGGATATGTGTTTGATGGTGTTGAGCGTCGGGTGTAGCGTGTGGTGGCGGCGGCCGCGGCAACGGCGGTGGCGGCGGCTGCGGCGGTGGGCGGGGCTCCCGGGGCCCGGCCTTGCCACCGCCGGCGCTGCTACTGTTGTTGATCCGACCGGGAAGGGGGGAGGGGTCACGGGAAACCGGGGGGAGGGCTGGGGAGGCGGGGGGAGGGTGACACCGGGTCGTTAACTCTTTCGCGGTGGTTGGATAGTTATGCCGCGCGGCACCTCTTCAGTCTGTGAGGGATTTTGTACGCGCGTGTCTGTCTGTGTGTCTGTGAAGGTGTATTGCGTGGTGTGGGGGAGAGAGGGGGCGCAGTGGCGTGGTGGGAGGGCGAGGATGTCTTTTTTTGCAACTGCAGAAAGGGGGTATTGTGCCGGACGCTGGGGGTTGGGGGCTCGGACTCGGTTGCTTTTGAACCCTTTGAGTGACGATTGAAGGGGCTGAGGAGGCCAGCATGGATTTCTGGACGCATTCCCCCGCGCTCCGAACAGCACGCGATCTCGGGCGGTGCGCGGCTTGGACTCCCGAATCCCACTCGCGCTCGTGTTCCAGCCTACGCATCCCCTTCGTTCCAGCGTCGGGGGCCTCGGGGATCCGAAGGGGGACACGCTGCCCAAAATGGCCATTTCCTTGCGCGATTCTGGAAAAAGTACTCGCCGTTCGGATAGTGCTGCCATCTGACGGCGTGGAGTCGCGTCGGCGATGACGTACGAAGGCCATTCAAGTCGTAGGTGACGTCGATCTGCAGAATTGACGTGTTACAGGTGATGCGACGTAATTATAGGTCATGGGAATGTTAATGGCAACGAGGCGCGCGGGGGACTTTGTCTTAGGCCTAAAGAAAAATCCGGTGGTGGACGTGTAGCGAGACTTTTTTTCCAGGGAGAGAGGCTGTGATCCCATTCATTTGGACACGTTCATTCATTTGGATCCCGTAGCCTGCGCTCGGCGTGGAATAACCTAGCGCCTTTTTTGCCCCCGCTGGCGATAAGTTGCGTTGGAATAATAATAATTTTAAGATAAACAAGACGCCCTTCCTTGCCATAAGGGCGCAAGTTGTCTCACTCGAAAAGCAACAAACGGAGGCAGGTAAGTGGTACGTGAAAAGGGGGGAAAAACGCCTTGGGACGGAGCGTGCTAGCCGAGTGCGTGAAGCCGCCTTTGCCGAGGGTCAGGGGAAGTGGGTGGGGGTGATGGGGGGGAGGGGGGGAGAGGGACTTCCTCTTGCAGATGCCCGGTTGTGTTTTTTATTGTTTTGTTTTTGTTTGTTTTCTCCCATTGCTTGGTGTGTCTCCTTTTCCCCTATGGGAAGGGGCGTGGGGTTGATAAGGGAGCGAGATACGGTTTCACGGCGTTTCTGCATTCCGGTGGAGTCGTTATATATTATTATTTATTGTTTTTTTGCAAGAGGTGAATCGGCTTTGATATTCCACGTCTCCGATTTTGTTTTGTACGCCTAGCTAATAACAACAACGCCTTCTTCTCTCTTCTCTCTCTCTCTCTCTCTCTCTCTCTTCTCTCTCTCTCTCTCTCTCTCTCTCTCTCTCTCTCTCTTCTCTCTCTCTCTCTCTCTCTCTCTCCTCTCCCTCTCCCTCTCCTCTTCCTCTCCTCTCTCTCCCTCTCCCTCTCCCTCTCCTCTCCCTCTCTCCCTCTCCCTCTCCTCTCCCTCTCCCTCTCCCTCTCCTCTCCTTCCCTCCTTCCCTCCTTCCCTCTGTCTTCCTGTTTCTCTCTTATATTCATGCATTTGTTATTAGACCTCATTATACTCCTTATCCTCCTTGTTCTCTACCGCTTGTTTTTTTTTTCCTTCGTTGCCCCTTCCGCTCCTTTCTCCTCTTTCTGTTCTTACTACTCCTCATTACTCCTACTGTTCACCATCCTCATTCTTGTGCCCTTCCTCGGCCTATATTTCTCCCATCCATCTTCCCTCTCCCTTTTTCAACCTCTTCCTCTTCGTCTATTTCTTTTTCCTCCTCCTCCTCCTCCTCCTCCTCCTCCTCCTCCTCCTCCTCCTCCTCTCTATCTCCGCCTTTTCCTCCTCCTCCTCCTCCTCTATCTCGCCTTTCCTCTATCTCCTCCCTCCTTCCCCCCTCCTCCTGAACTTCATATCTATCTATCTACACACACACGCACACACACACGCACGCACGCACGCACGCACGCACGCACGCACGCACGCACACACACACACACACACACACACACACAACACACACACACACACACACACACACACACACACACACACACGCACAACACAAATAAATTCACGGTCCCTGTCACATTTCACGATAATTGTGGAAAATGCGTTAAGTTATTTATCACTTTATTTTACATTTATTTTGTCTGTGCAACCCCGTTATCTCTCGCTATCGCATCCTGCATCATTATTGTCATTGTCTTTTTCGAATGGGGGGGTGAGGGGGAGGTTAGAATAGGAAGTGTGTTTGCAGAGGGGGGGGGGGGGTAGTCAGTCATAAACCTGTCATTCATTTTGTGTAGTACTAGCAAGAGTCGTTCTAATTTGAGCCGCTGCCGCTAGATGGTGCTTTATATCACTCTATGTATACGTTTGTTCAACTATTGTTATTAGTGCTTTAGTTGGCGGGGCTATCGCTGCCGGCATACATTTTTTTTTGTTGTCGTTGTCATTGTTCTTTCGTCTTCATTGTTGTTCCTATCACCATCACCATCACTATATACCATTGTGACTTGACGCCGTTGACCTGTAGATATCGCTCAGGCATGATATTGGTTGTAGGGGCTGTATGGTGTGATGATATCGTCGTAATGATGATGAAAATGATCATGGGAATGTGATCCTATTAGCATCCATTTAATGTCATTTAATGTACTGTTTGCATGAGCAGCGCCGCCATTTACTAGTTGCTGTTTCTGTTACTATTACCGGGACAGGCATCGTTCCTTGCGGTTCCTGTGCATAGTCTTAAAAAATCCAGGTAGCCAGTCACATGGCAGGATCCGCGAGAGGGAGCGAGGGAACGGGGAAGAAGGGGAGATGGAGGAGAGAAGGGAGTTAGGGTAGGGTAGAGGACAGTTGAGGAGGGTAGGGGTAGGGGTGGGAAGGGTGCAGTGCGTCTCCACGTGTCCCAGGTTCAACGTCGTTCTTCCATGGGGGTTATCGGCCTGCCTTCCGCTTGGCACTGCCGCTGGCACGCCTTTTCTTGGAGTGTCTGTGAGGGGTGGGAAAATGGGGGGGAAGGGAAGGGGGGAAGGAAAGATGAGGTGAAGGGGAGGAATAGGAGGTGGTGGTGGAGTGAATTAAAAGAAGAAGAAGAAGGAGGAGGAGGAGGAGAAGAATGAGAAGAAGGAGAAGGAGAAGGATAAGAAGGAGGAGATAGGATTGGAAGAGGTACTGGTTTTAAGGAGGAGGTCAACGTGGAGTAAGAGGAAGAAATGGTGTGTGGAGGAGGTGGAAGAAGAAGTGATGGTGTAGAGGGAAGCGGTGGAAGTGGAGGAGGTGCAGAGACGAGGCGAGAAGGACAGAGGGATTCAGAAGCAGTTGAAAAGAGGCAACCGTCTCTTGTTTACTAATGTATAGTGAGGGAAGGGGGGGGGGGGAGGGGGGGCGGGAATGGGTAGACCTGATAGAGCGTAAACGTCGAGTGATTTTCAAGATGTACGCAAGACCCCCCCCCTCCTCCTCCTCCTCCTCCTCCTCCCTCCTCCTCTTCCTCTCTCCTCCTCCTCCTCCTCCTCCTCCTCCTCCTCCTCCTCGCTCCTCTCTCTCTCCTCCTCCTCCTCCTCCTCCTCCTCCTACCCCTACCCCTACTTGTCAACCGTGAAAAGTACTCGGGGGAGGGTGGGGGGGGTTGTGGGCGGGTCCTGGAGTCTGGCGGAGGGATTGGGAAGGGGCCTCTCTCTCTCTCTCTCTCTCTCTCTCTCTCTCTCTCTCTCTCTCTCTCTCTCTCTCTCTCTCTCTCTCACTGTTTGTCTGTTTGTCTTTATCTCTCGTCTCACTCTATTTCTGTTTCTGTTTCTATTTCTTAAATACTTATTAATAGGAGAGGAGGAGAGAATAGAATAGGAGAGGCAAGGAGAGGAGAGAATAGGAGAGGCGAGGAGAGGATAGAATAGGAGAGGCGAGGAGAGGAAGAAGAGAGGAAGGAGAGATAGGAGAGGCGAGGAAAGGAGAGAATAGGAGAGGGCGAGGAAAGGAGAGAATAGGAGAGGCGAGGAAAGGAGAGAATGGAGAGGCGAGGAAAGGAGAGAATAGGAGAGCGAAAGGAGAGAATAGGAGAGGCGAGGAAAGGAGAGAATAGGAGAGGCGAGGAAAGGAGAGAATAGGAGAGGCGAGGAAAGGAGAGAATAGGAGAGGCGAGGAAAGGAGAGAAAGGGAGGCGAGGAAAGGAGAGAAAGGAGAAGGCGAGGAAAGGAGAGAAAAGGAGGGGAGAGGAGAGAAAAGGAAGGGAGAGGATAGGAGAGAAAATGAAAGGAAAGGAGAGAAAAGGAGAGGAGTGAAAAAAAGAGAGGAGAGGAGAGGAAAAAGAGTGGAGAGGAGTGAAAAAAGAGAGGAGAGGAGCGGAAAAGAGAGGAGAGGAGAGAAAAGGAGAGGAGAGGAGCGAAAAAAGAGAGGAGAGGAGCGAAAAAGAGAGGAGAGGAGAAAAAAAGGAGAGAAGCGTAGAGAGAAGCGAGAGCGAACGAAAAGCTCGCACGTGGGCGTCAGAGCAGTTGCAAATCTGTCCCTCGTGGAGAGAACTAATCGCACGTTAACCTTTAGTGTGATCTGGCATGCTTGGACCATCGTGCTACTAGTGTTATTTTTTTGTGTCTGTGTTTTCCTTTCTTTTTCTTTCTTTCTTTCTTTCTTTCTATGGGGATGAAGTAGGGGAGGAGGGTAGGGGGAGCGTTTGGAAAAGTGTCCCGCGTGTTGTCGGAGAAGGATGAACGGCGTGGAGTGATGGTGGTGGTGATGGTGACAAGCGCGTCCATTCGCCCCTGGACGGCATCGGTTCGGGCGCGTTGCTTCCCGTGGCCGCGGCTGGCTGTGCTTGGAGAGGGGAATGGAAATTATCATCGGGAAAAATACGGATGATTCGCGATTCTCTCTCTGTGTGTGTAGATCCCTTGGAAAGCGAGAAGGGTTGGTTTAAAAAAGATGTGCGGAATGTACGGTGTTGTGTGGTGATGTTTTTGGTCGGGTGGCGGCGGGCGTATCGAGAGAGTCAGTCTGGGAATATAAAAAAAATGGGAATTATGAAGTCCCGCTGGCTAGCCGCCCACCTAGGTCTACACCGCGGCGCGGGACACGGACATGTGCATTGATTTTTTTACACTCCTCCCACGCCCCTCCCCCCCCCCACCCCCCCAGTCACCCCACCTATCCTTCTCCAGCTTGCCGTCCTCTCCCCCCCCTCCCCCTCCCTCTCTCTCTCCCGACCCCTCTCCCTCTTTCACCACTCTACCCTCTCCCTACGCTCGTCACCCTTCTGGCACCCTATGTCCCCTCTCACCTCTCTCCCTCTCCCCTCTGCCTCTTCTCTCTCTCTTCTCTCTCTCTCTCTCTCTCTCTCTCCCTCTCTCTCTCTCTCTCTCCCTCTCTTCTCTTCTCTCTCTCTCTCTCTCTCTCTCTCTCTCACTTTTTCTTCTTTCTCATCCTCCCTCCCCACTCTCCCTCTCCCTCTCCCCACTCTCCCCTCCCTCTCTCAGTCGTTGGTCATCTGCGCGATCGGGGCCAGTGGCGAGTTTCCAGTGGAATATGAAGTGATTGATTCAGTGCCGCTGCATTTTCGAAAAGGAGGGATGGGAGGGAGGGATGGATGACGGGAAATGGAGAAGGGAGGGAAGGGAGGGTTGATACAAAAGAATGACTTGCCGTTGATTGTTCGAAAATGTATATATTTTTTTGTCTTTATCTTTCAGGCTTTTTTTAAAAATATTTTCCTTTTATTTGGAGAATGGTGATTTTATTTCCCTATCCCTCTTTTTTCCCCGTCTCTTGCAGGCTTCTTGTGAATAAGAGTTGGCGGTACTTTATTTCCAATGTCTTACGGAGTGTTGAGATGTAGACACGCATAGCCCGGGCGAGAGGCGAGTGTGATGGACATCGAGCATGAGCGAGGAATAAAAAAGAAAAATCAGGTAAGTGTGAGAATTTGAGCTGAGTTGCGTGCGTGAATTGGAGTGTTGAGTATGAGTGAGGAGAGAGAGAGACAGAGACAGGTAGACAGATAGAGACAGAGGCAGAGACAGACAGACAGAGACAGAGGCAGAGACAGGCAGACAGAGACAGACAGGCAGACGGAGAGAGACAGACACAGAGATAGACAGACAGACAGACACATAGATAGACAGACAGACAGACAGACACACAGACACAGAGATAGACAGACAGACAGACACAGAGATAGACAGACAGACAGACACAGAGATAGACAGACAGAACAGGACAGAGACAGAGAGACAGAGACAGACAGACACAGAGACAGACAGACAGACAGACAGAGACAGACAGACAGACACAGAGACAGACAGACAGACACAGAGACAGAGACAGACAGACACAGAGACAGAGACAGACAAACAAAGAATGGAAGAATGAATGATTGATTGATTAAATTAATGAATGCGCATATAATAACAAATAAGGGAATGAATGAGTTTGAGATGCATGCACAGGTGCCTTCGTACACGCATCCAAGTCTTTCATACGCGCAAACCTATCCACACACACACACACCCGCATAACTACATACAAAATACACAAATACACTGGAAACGGACCATCCGACCTCGGCAGGGGCGGGGGGAGGGAGGGGGGGTGGGGGGGAAATCCTGAGGTGGGTTGGCGAATAAATTCCAAAAAACTGAAGGAACGCGCTTATTTTGTGCAGTATTGACCTAGGGCAAGCCTGAGTATGAATGTGTCTGGGCCTTCGCCGCCTCTCTCTCTTTCGTTCTCTTCCCCGCTCTTTTTATTCTCCCTCTTCTCTCTCTCTCTCTCTCTCTCTCTCGCTCTCCGTCTCTCACTCTCAGTATCTTTGTTTTTTCTCGCTTTTTTTTTTTCTTTCTCTTTCTCTCCTCTTCTCTCTCTCTCCTCTCTTCCTCTCTCTCTCTCTCTCTCTCTCTCTCTCTCTCTCTCTCTCTCTCTCTCTCTCTCTCTCTCTCTCTCTCCCTCTCTCTCCTCTCTCTCCCTCTCTCCCTCCCTCCCTCCCTCCCTCCCCTCCCTCCCTCCCTCCCCTCCTCCCCTTCCCCCCTCGATCTCTATTCCTCTTTCCCTCTATCCCTCTCGTCCTCTATTTTGCTCTTCTCTTTTCCTTCCCCCGTCTTTATTCAAAGCCTCCTCCTCTTTTTGTTTTCTTCCTCTCCCCTCCACCCTCCTCTCTTCCTCTGTACTGCTTACCAACCTCCTCCTCCTCCTCCTCCTGCTCCCCGACCTTCTCCCACCCTTCCCTCCTTCCCTCCCTCCCCCTCCCTCTTATTGACGTCATATCCCGATTTTCTTTCTTCTCTCCTTTCTCTCTTTCTCTTTCTCTCCACTCCCCTCCCCCCTCCCCCCTCCTCCTGCCCTTCCTCCAGACCTTCTCCCCTCCCTCTTCCTTCCCTCCCCTCCCCCCTCTCTCTCTCTCTCTCTCTTTTGTCCCCCCTTCCTTCCTCTCCCACTCTCTCGTCGCGAAAGGAAGACCCCGGCGAATCAGGGGGAGGGACTCGGCTAAAAGTTGGGTCGGCCTCGCATGAATGTTTTAAGGTTGCTTTCGTAACTTCGGGAGGGAGGGAGGGAGGGGGAGGAGGGAGGGAGGGGAGGGAGGGAAGGTGCTGGGTGTGTTGTTGGGTGTGTGGGCGGGGGGAGGGGTAAACTTCGGGAAGGAGGGAGGAAGGGAGGGGAAAGAAGGAGGGAGGGAAGGTGCGTGGGTGTGTTGTTGGGTGTGTTGGGTGTGGTTGGGTGTGTAGGCTGGGGGATGGGGGGAGAGAAGGGGGGAGAGAAGGGGAGGGAAGAAGAGGTGGGACGGATTTAAGAAAGTAGACAGGCAGACAGATAGATTAGATAGATTAGATAGATTAGATAGATTAGATAGATAGATAGATAGATAGATAGATACACACACACATACATACAGGCAGACTTCATGTAAACTTAGACAGAGTGACGGAAGAGAGAGAGAGAGAGGGGGGGGAGAGAGAAAAGGGGAAAAAAGAAGTTTTGCGTCGGTCTTGTCGGTCAACTTTTCGGTCACGGGATGCGACACTCGGGGGGCCGCGTCTGTGCTGGGAAACAAGGGCATTACACTCGCACTCTGACATGTTAAAGGGCGCTCATCCCTCCGTGGGATTTGCTTTTTTTTTTTTTTTTTTTTTGAGAGTCTGCAAAAAAAATTGTGTGTGTGTGTGTGCGTGTGCGTGTGTGTGTGTGTGTGTGCGTGTGCGTGTGCGTGTGCGTGTGTGTGTGTGTATGTGTGTGTGTGTGTGTGTGTGTGTGTGTGTGTGGTGTGTGTGTGTGTGTGTGTGTGTGTGTGTGTGTGTGTGTGTGTGTGTGTATGTGCGTGCGCATATGTGTGTGTAGATGTGTATGCGTATGGTTGAGGGTTTTTGTATTTGTTCCTTGTTTATTTTGTAATATGTATTGTTACTATCTACACATTTCCGTCCACACCTTTTTTAATAGACTTCTTTCCCATTTTTTCTTCTCTCCTCCAGTTTGTAATGTCAGGGACGCCGCCTGCAGCAGCAGGCGGCGGTGGCGGGGCTGCTGCCGTAGCCGCTGCCGCCGCCGACCACTTCTGCCTCCGCTGGAACAACTACCAGACCAACATGACGGCGGTGTTCGACCAGTTACTGCAGGAGGAGGTAATGTGTTGCACAGATGTTGCACTTTGGGTATTGACAACACTGCTTCGGTGCTTGATCTCTGTAAGCGTTGCCGCAAGAACCAGTGCATCATTGGCCATTATGTCCGTGCTTGCTAATGTGGCAGTGTCGTCGGGTTAATGCTTTTATAGATATATTTTCATTTTTTAGAATTTTAATTAATTTATTGTTATTGTTGTCATTATATATTTATATTTATATATGTTTTTCTTCTAAATCTGAGCCGTTATTTTGCCGCGGCCGTTCCCCTGAACCCTTCCTCTCTCGTGGGTTACGCAAGAGCCAAGCTTTGTCAGCGTCTTTGAGGGAGAAAAGGTTTTCTTTGCTTTACTCCAACGAGTATTTTTAGAGTTCTCTTTTTTTCTGCCCGGAGCTCTCTTCTCTCCCATCAACTTGTCTTTACTATTCACTCTTCCCTTATTTCGCATTACTCTCCTCATCCCTTTTCCATCTTTTTTTTTTTTTCCTCCCACTTTCTATCTCTCAAGCTTGCTCCCTTTTCCTTCCCTTCCCTTTCTCATCCTTCTCTCTCCTTTCCTCCCTTTCGTCCCTCTTCATCGCTTCCTTGCCATCTTTCCCGTTCCATTATGTCTTTCTTCTTGAATATTCGCCGTCGCCCCCCTTCCCTCCTCTCTCTCTCTCTCTCTCTCTCCCTCTCTCTCCTCTCTTCTCTCTCTCTTCTCTCTCTCTCCTCTCTCTCTTCTCTCTCCTTCTCTCTCATCCTCTTCTCTCCCTCTCCCTTCTCTCTCTCGCTCTCTCTCTCTCTCATCTCTCTCTCTCTCTCTCTCTCTCTTCTCTCTCTCTCTCTTCTCTCTCTCTTCCCCTCTCTCCCTCTCTCTCTCTCCCTCTCTCTCTCTCTCTCTCTTCTCTCTCTCTCTCTCTCCCTCTCTCTCTCTCCTCTCTCCCTCTCTTCCTCTCTTCCTCTCTCCCTCTCTCCTCTCCTCTCTCTCTCTCCCTCTCTCTTTCCCTCGATCCTTGCTTCTCAGCCAGAGGCTAACGCGTCCGTTTCATGTGTCCGTTGCAGGTGTTCGTTGACGTGACGTTATCGTGCGAGGGCGGGCAGCAGCTGCGCGCCCACAAGGTGGTGCTGGCCGCGTGCTCGCCGTACTTCCAGGCGGTGCTGCAGAACAACCCCTGCAAACACCCGATCGTCATTCTGCCGCGCGACGTGGCCTTCGCCGACCTGCGAGCCATCATCGAGTTCGTGTACCGCGGCGAGATCGACGTGGCGCAGGAGCAGATCAACTCCCTGCTGGCGGCCGCCGACACGCTGAAGATCAAGGGCCTGTGCGAGGTCGGCGACGACCCCACCCACGTGCCCCCGGGCTTCACCGCCACTCCTTCGTCGGCGTCTCGCCACGCCGCCAGCGCCTCCTCCTCGGGCGGGCTCAACGCCTCGTCTTCGGGGAGCAGCCACACACCCAGGGGGCGGGGGAGCTATACCCGTGGCCGCTACAACACATCATACCGCCCCCGCGGACGCCCGCCGCTCTACGGCAGACACCGCTATGAGCGACCTTCCCCCAATGCACCGCGCTCCAACGACCATCATGATCACCCGGTAAGTGCGGTGGACTGGCAGAGAGAGAATGTGTGTGAGTTTGTGAGTGTGTGTGTGCGTGTGCGCGTGCTGGCGTGCGAGCGTGCGTGCGTTTTATATGTATATATACAGTCCTTTATTGTCACGTGTCATTCATGCACACGTGTTCGCATATCCAGATACATGTGTTGGTGTGCGCTCTCTATGAATGAATGGCAAATATCTGAGAAATAAATGAATGAATTTGTCAAAGTTTATACTCATACTCGCCTTTCCTCCCCTTTCCTCCCTCGCCTCGTCCCCTGCTACCTTGACCGCTAATCCACTCTCCGCTCGTATTTTTCCTTTCTTTATTGTCTCTCTCCCCTCTCCCCTTCTCGTCTTCTGACCTTCCTCAATCCCCTTTAAATGCTATCACATTTTCCATCTTTCCTTTAAACGGAATACTTGATTTTGGAATCTGGAATTCTCTTGTCTTTTTTCCTTTTCTGTTTTACCTCTTTTTGATTTCGGTGTATGATCATCGTTCTTTTTTTACATGTTGACTCAATTCTCTTCTCTTTTTCTTCTCTCTCATCTTTTTTCTCTCTACTCTTGTCCTGTCGTCGTCCCTCTCTCATCTCCTTTGCGTTTCCTTCTCTCTGCCTCACTCATTCTACCACTCCTGTGCTTTCGTCCCCGCTTCCTTGACCTTCCTACCCTCCTCCATATCCTCCCCTACCCTCCTATTCCCTATTCTTCCTTCCCTATCCTCCTCCACCGTCCTTCCCATCTTCCCAACCCAACCCCCTCCCTCCCTCTCCTTCCCCCACCACCTCCTTCTCCTTCCCCACCCAACTCCCTCTCCTCCTTCCCTCCACCCACCTCCCTCTCCTCCTCTCACCCCCGCCTCCCTCTCCTCCTTCCCCCCACCCACCTCCCTCTCTCCTCTCCTCTCCCCCACCTCCCCACTTCCTCTCATCCTCTCCCCCCCACCTCCCCGTTCCCCATCCCACCTCCCCTCTGCCCCTCCTCCTCCCTCTCTCCCCCTCCTCCTCCCCCCACTCCTCTCCCCCCCCTCCCCTCCTCCTCCCCCCTCCCTCCCCCCTTCCCCTTCCTTCCCCCCGAACAGAATTCCAGTAAAAGGATCAAGCTGGAGAGCACCGAGGAGGACGGCCACGGGAACGCAGGCGGCGGCGAAGAAGGGGACGGGTCCGTGCAGCAACGTCCGTCCCACCACCCGCACTACGTCCACAACGGTACGTCTTCCGCCCCGCACGCCCACACCGCCCACGCCACCAGCTACGGGCCCCGTTGTTAGTGTCCTTTTTTATTTCGTTTTTTTCCGTTTTACTCTTTTTTAATCGTTTTTTCTTCTTATTTTGGTTAAGTTTAGATTCTAACTTTTTTTTTTTTTTTTTTTTTTTTGGCTTGGTTGGGTTTCTTTTTCTTTTATATATATATAAATGTATATCTGTTAAGGATTGTTACATATAAGTATCTATTCTGGTAGTTTTTGATTGCTGTTCTTGTTATTGGTAGTTTGGTTTTAAGTATCTGTGGTCTTTCTGATTGTTGTTGGTATTGTTTTTGTTATTATTACTATTTTTTGTTGTTATTATAATTGTAATTATTATTATTATTATTATTATTATTATTATTATTATTATTATATTATTATTATTTGTTTATTATTTTTGTTATTATTTTGTTATCATATTTATTATTATATTATTATTATTATTATTATTATTATTATTATTATATTAATTATTATTATTCATTATTTATTATTATTATTATTATTATTATTGTTATTATTATTTTTTATTGTATTGTTTTTATATTTAATCAATTATTATTATTCTTCTCTCTCTCTCTTCTCTTCTCTTCTCTTCTCTTCTCTTCTCTTCTCTTCTCTTCTCTTCTCTCTTCTCTTCTCTTCTGCTATCTCTTCTCTTCTCTTCTCTTCTCTTCTCTTCTCCTTACTCTTCTCTTCCTCTTCTCTTCTCTATCTCTTCCTCTGCTGCTTCCTCTTCTCATCTCCATTCTCTTCTCTTGCTCTTGTCTTCTCTTGCTCTTCTACTTCTCTTCCTCTCTTGTCTCTTCTCTTCCTCTTCTCTTCTCGTTCTTCTCTCTTTTTCTCAATGATCTTTTTTTTCTCATCTTCGTCTTTTTTTCTCGCTCTTCTCTTTTTCCTCTTTCTCTTTTTCTCTCTTCTGCTTTTTCTGCTCTCATCTATCTCTCTCTCCGTCATCTGCTCTCATCCTTACTCTCCTCTCTTTCTTCTCTCATCAATCTCATCATCTTCTCGATGTTTCAATCTCTCTCTCATCGTTCATCGATGCTCCTCTTCTCTCCTCTCTCATCTCTCCTCATCTCTCTACTCTCTGCTCTCTCTCGTCGGT
>NW_020869843.1:122533-127533 GCF_003789085.1 Penaeus vannamei | reverse complement strand
CGCTCGCAAGAAAAGAAAGGACGTCAGAGGAAGAAACTTAACCTCACATATGCCGTACACATGTTGCCGTTCCACGTTACTCTCGCACAACACGAAGCTCTCTCTCATGCGACCATTTCCTTTCTCATGCTCCTTTCTTGTGACCCGACCATCCACTCTGGAACACTTCCCAGGCGGGTCCGCCTGCCTCACCTTTGCCGTCCGGACGATCATAAACCACCACAGCAGCTTACACGTCCATACTTTACGGTCGCCTCATACTCCTATCTCATCCCATTTGTGCCTGTTAGTTGCTGTTTCCAACACATTATTTCTCTGCAATCTCTCGCCAACACTACTAAGCCGTTATAGAGCATACTGAATGTTTCACTTGCCTAACCTCCCGTAAGGTTTAGCATCCTTTGGTACGAGAATTCCTCCCTAGTGCTATAGGCACCACGCCGGCCTGGAAGGGGAAATAATCGTACGGATGCACGACTACGGAGCTGTGGCCCCAGCCAGGCACAGAGTGCATATTCCTCACACTTCTTCTAATCACAGGTCCGTTCGTCGTACCTGTACACAGATTAGAGAGTCTCGGCCGAGAATTTCGCAAATTGAACGGCCACTGTAATGTAAACTCAGTTTCAAACGCATATATCTATATATATCATATATAGAGTGGCACAATACCTTTATTTAATGCATCACATATATAGCATAGTATTCACTCTCTGCCGCATGGAGTAGACTGTGGTATAGTTGATGGAAAATTGATTGAAGTAGTAAAATGGATCTTGTTGGACTACAGAACTTTTTTATGCAATTCTTCTTATTTCGCTTTCATTAGCGTTATGCGACCACCTACGTGCGGCGTCGTAATCCGCTTCAATGTGTTAGGTACAAAATCCAAGGGGCTTTTCTTTAATGTAAGAGCTCGTTCATGTATGTGTACTCCTTGCTGACCAAGACCAACTCAGTCGAGCTCTCGGGACTTGCTAGCGGAACCCTGTTCTGTCCGTGTTACGTGCTTGCGGAGCAGGAGGATTCATCGTATCCGCCGGCATGAAGTCACCTACATAGCTTAATGTACTTGGAGTGTAGTATACTCAACTCAGCAGGTACAGAATTATGATTACCGTCCTAGAGCAGCACTCTCATATAAGTCTATCTCTTCTATGTAACATTGATGATTTTATATATAATGGATAATTGCGGACATCTTTCAACTGTGATATACTGGCAATGATATGGATGAATCACATACTATGTAAAAGCAGTTTGTGGCGCATTCATAAATTCAGTCTCAGCTCCAAGCAAGTTAGACATTGCCTCGCTCGATAGAATGCATTATTCTTCTCCGTCGTAGTCTTCACGAAATAAGACTGAGTGGGGCCTCAGTTCTCTCCGACATGATAAAATAAGAAAATTATTGTCTTCTAGCAGCAAAGTGTCCTCAGGAGAGAACCAACGAAATATATGGATTCTACTCAACGCACTCAGAGTTATAATAAGATTATCAAAACTGGTGCGGCCGGCCATTTTCTACTATAACCACGTCTCTCCCTCGTTGGCCCGCGCTCTCCGGGCGATCATGTGCTTCGAGAGAAATTTGGCGTTCCCGCCGTCTTCGGTTCACACTTTTGATTGTATGGATATTTACTTCATAGAGATGGAAACAAGAAGAAGTGAGGGCCTGCTAATAGATAAACTACTCTATATACTACAGACCCCTTATCCTTATTTAGTCATTATGTCTCTTATTCATATACTTTACCTATTTCTCTCAATATATCCATATATATATACTACCCGGAGAAAGAATATATATGATAATATATATATGATATATATATATGGTATAATATATATATTCTTATATGATATACTATATTATTATACTATATATAATATATATCTATAATACTACTATATATTATATGAATTACATATCATGGTACGTTGCGAACAAATAAGACCAGTCAAATTTCCCAACGCTAATCCTCAACATAAGGTAGAGAAGGCGTGTGAGTAATTTACCCTCTCTGAGAACCTTGCGACGGGAAGGAACGCCACGTGCCCTTTCGCGCGGAGGAGACTGTGCAAAAGCTTATCGCGGTCGTTTACGGCGGTTATGTATATCGTGTTGGTGATTTATGCGAAACGTTTAAAAACGAACATAAAGCATTGCATATAGAGTGAAATAGAAAGAAATGATAGAAACAGTGTGGATACGTGCAGAAAGTAAAACTGGACATACAGGAGGGAGAATCATTAATCAAGTATAGAGACCGATAACAAGAATCTGTTTAGCATACACAAAAGATACCTAGACGTACTATGAAGGTATAATCTTTCCATAGTATTTCCATCAACCGGCTATGAATGTTAAAAGAGGGTGTGACGGGTGCTGAGAGAGATAGAGAAGTAGTGATCAGAGATAGAGTGAGTAGAGAATAGAGAGTAAGATATAGAATAACTAATATATATAAAAGCCAAAATGACCTGATAAAGAGACTTTCACTCGGGCAACTGCCATGTAAGTCAACTGTTCTTTTTTCTTCTTCTTCTTTTTCTTCAGCTTATTCCCATTTCTATATGGGGTCACTGTTCCTCGCTAGCCTCTTCCATCTTGCTCTGTCCATTGCATCTTCCCTTCTGAGTCCCTTGTCTTCCAGATCTTCTTTTAGCCTTTCCCTCCAACTTAATTTGGGTATACCTCTCCTTCTACGTCCATCCACGTGCATTTCCATAACTTGGTTTCCAATATAGCCTTCTTCACTTCTGATGACATGCCCATACCAGTTAATCCTTTCTTTCTTGCATCTTTGCACTCACTTCTGTGACCTTGACTGTACCTTTGATGTAGTCATTCCTGATCTTATCCTTCCTCGTGACACCCACACATCCACCTTAACATCCTCATCTCTGCTACATTCACCTTCTTTTCATGCACCCTCTTAATTGGCCATGTCTCGCTCCCATAAAGGATAGCAGGTCTCACAGCTGTTTGTAAACCTTCCCTTTGAGTCTTGCGCTGATCTTCTTGTCGCAGAGTACTCCTGAAAACCTTCTCCATGCCTGCCACCCTGACTGAATGCGTTGATTTACTTCTACATCCAGTTCACCGTCCTCTGTCACATGTGAGCCTAGATATTTAAAAGCTGGTACCCTCTTAATCATCTCGTCATCCATTTCCACCCCATTTTCTCCTCAAAATCATTAAATGAGAGGTACTCAGACTTTGTTCTGCTTATCTTCAAGCCTCGGTCCTCCAAAGCCCTCTTCCATTGCGAAAGTTTCTCTCTCAATGATTCTTTTGTTTTACACACCAAGACAATGTCATCTGCAAATAACATTGTCCAGGGTGCCTCCTCTTGAATCCCTTCGCTTAGAACGTCCATTATAAGGTCGAATATATACGGACTGAGAGTAGAGCCCTGGTGGAGTCCTACTTTGATGTTAAATTCATCCGTTATTCCGACGCAACTACTAACTTGTGATGTTACATCTCTATACATATCTTGAACCAATCTTACATACTTCTCGCTCACTCCCTTTTCTCTCATGCACCTCCATACCTCTGACCTCGGTACACGATCATACGCCTTCTCGAGGTCAATGAAAGCCATGTGCAGTCCCTTCTGTTTCTCCCTGTACTTTTCCATTGTCTGTCTTAAGGCAAAAATAGCATCTGATGTCTGTCTTCCCTTAACAAATCCAAACTGGTTTTCACTGATGACCGTTTCAGCCTCGATCCTCATTCCAATAGTTCTCTCCCAAAGCTTCATTGTATGTGAGATCAATTTAATTCCCCTGTAGTTAGTGCAGTCCTGGATGTTACCCTTCTGTTTATATGGGCACAATAGTGCTCTTCCTCCACTCCGATGGAATTTTCTCTTGCTCATATATTTTAATTTAAAAGGTCCACAAAACATCTACAGCAGCCTCCCAAGGCTTTTCCATGCTTCTATCGGGATGTTATCCGGTCCAACAGCTTTGTTTGATTTCATTAATCTCAGCGCCTTTTCCACTTCTCTACGTGATATGTTATCAGTCCTCCTCTCTGTTGGTAAGCCCTCTCCTGTTCCACTCTTGGGTTCTCTACATTCATTAAGTTTTCAAAATATTCCTTCCATCTCCTTTTTATAGCATCATCATCATACAAAACATTTCCTTCTGTATCCTTCATATGCCTGATATGTGTCTGATCTTTCGTTACTCTTGTCTCTGGCCTTTGCTATTCTATAAATCTTTTTCTGTCCTCCTCTTGTATCGAGTTCTTGATACATTTCTTCCCTTGCCTCAGCTTTAGCTACTGCCACTGCTTTTTTGCTGCTTTGTTCGCTGTTTTAAAGCTTTTCTTCATTTTCCTCATTTCTGTTTTTTGTAATATTCCTTCCTTGTAATCTTCTTCTGCTTTATAGTTTCCGATATTTCTTCCTTCCACCACCAAGTTTCCTTGTCATTGGTGGTCCCTTTACCAGATGTCATCCCCAACATTTCCTCTGCAGCTTGTCGGATCATTGAAGCATTCAAATTCCACCACTCTTCAACTCCTTCTCTCAACTCTATCTGCTCCAGCACTCTCTCCCTGAAACAAACTTCTCTGGTCTTCGTCTTTCAAATTCCACCACTTAATCTTAGGTATTGCCCTTTTCTTTCCTTTCCTCCCTCTTTTAATGTTAAACTCCCCAATAATCAGGTGATGTTGTTTGGCAGCTGTTTCTCCCTTAATTACCTTAAAATTTCTGACTTCACTCATTTTACTTCTCTTGTATAATATGTAGTCCAATTGTGTTTCCTGTCCTCCACTTTCATATGTATTGTAATCCTTCTTTTTGAAGAACGTGTTCAATATAGCCAGATCGTATGCCACTGCGAAGTCAATTAGCCGTTCTCCGTTGGGATTTACAGCCCCGCTCCCATATCTACCATGGACACGCTCTATTGCCAAGTTTCTCTCTCCCACGTGACCATTGAAATCGCCAGCAATCAAGGCTGTTTTCAACATCCGGTAT
>NW_020869843.1:112533-117533 GCF_003789085.1 Penaeus vannamei | reverse complement strand
AACATTTTATGTAAGAAATTCACTAATCACTGCTTCTACTGTAACTAATGACCGAGATCATAAATATGTTAAAGTACCTTATATATTGATCTAACCTATGAAATCAAGAAAACACAAAAATCCTCTTCCAAAATAATTTCCCCTCTAAACAAAATTACTTTTGTTTTCAGTAACACCAGCACGTTGCAAAGTTCATAAAACAACCTTTGAACCAAAGCTCTGTCCTAGTTGCCAAGCTAGGTACATGGGGTCCACCTCGCGATGGCTACATCATTGTAAGTTCGAATACAAAAGCCCGTCCTTCAGGACTGGCTTACCGTTGAACAAACATTTGCACCCTTTTTCTAACACAGATTTTAATATTTTATCCTAGCACTCCTCCCGCCTAGACCACATCTCAGAATCTCTGTTGATAAAAAGATGAAACCATAAGTAAATTACAGCAACTCCCTTGTTTACCCTGGTTGTGTTTTGGTTTTGTGCATAATTTCAGTTTATATCATTGTGTTATACATCTGATCACATGATTTAGTTACACGTTATTGTAAAAACAGATAATCTGTATAATTGCATTATCTAATGATTATTGTTTGGTACTCAGTTACAACATTGATAATGAAAGTCTAACACCTTGGAAACGTTTGCTTGATAAACACGAAGCGCGCGCGCGCGCGCGCGTGTTTGTGTACGTGTACTTGTATGTGTACACACACACACACACATATACTTTCTATTTACTCATAATTTTCTACTGGCCTATTCAATGCTTTGCTTTACGTTTTATAAGAACTAGCATCTATACATGCGAACACTTTGAGAAAGACAACTAGAAACAGACAGACAGGCAGATAGATGGATATATCTTAAGTTACGAAAAGTTTTCTAATGAACCCATGAAAGAACTCGACTCCCTAATGTCTCAATCAACTCGAAATTGTGAGGAAACTTAAATGAAGGAGGAAGGTATTTGAATTACAAATTGCAGTTCGGAGGTCACAAGGCTAAAAGGGTTTACATGGTGGAAAAAGAGAGAATTGAGAGACAGGAATAGAAAGACGGAAAAAGGAATATTCCAATCTTTCATTTTCTATCTGTCCATCTACCACTTTGGAAATATGTATATCTATTTATATATCATTTCCTCTCTCTTATCTAACAAATTATTCAAAGTGAGAGTGGGAGGGTGCTTGTTCGCCTGTATATGTGTACTATGAGTATGATCTACAGGTAATATAAAATAGAAGTAATTGCAATATTTAGAAGAGGCTACACTATAGACAACATCTGAAGAAAGACAGAAAGGAAGAATGTGTGAGAAAAAAGAGATAGTCTGACAGTAAAAAGTTGACGACTTATCTTCCGATTGCATTTTAGTACTACTGAATGATAAATTTTCCGCAAAATCAGTTATATGAACTTTTGATATTTATCTACAGACGAACGTTGGCGTGAAGCTAGTTGTCATAGGAGAGGCTAGGCTGTGAGATATTAAGAAAAATCAATTTGTAAAAGCAAGGTGAATCATTCACTGTAATTTTATTTCAAAAATATAGATAATGATAATGCAGAATTCTGAATCTTACTAATAATATTAGGATTCGAGCATGCTAAATGGAAATGCGTAGGCTATGGCGTAAATCTTTGCATGTCTAATCATCGTTATCACTACTTTATTTTATTTATTTTTTTTTTATTTATAGGTTTCAAAAAAGTACCTACCATTATGTTGATCATATAATATTTGTGCATTTTTTTACATAGAATTTACGAGATACAACGAGAGTGTGTGTGTGTGTGTGTATGTTTGTTTTAGTAAGCCCACAATGCAAAACTGGATTTATTGAAATAAATGATACAACAGTTTCGAAACTGTCTCATCTATTTCAATAAATTTATTTTCTGTATTGTGGACTTTGATTTTTAAAAATACAGAGACGGATAGAGAGAGAGAGATAGAGAGAGAGCGCGCTCGACTTCGACGAATGTTAAAAACATTAAATAAAATTTTGTACAGTTTGGTAATTCAGGGACAATAGATCTCATACCGCCGTTACTTCTTTAGGCGAATGCACAGTGTCAACATAAATCCCAATCAATGGTGCAAAGCTCTCTGGTTGGCTTCCGAATTAAAGCTGAATTAATCCTATACAGCGAGTTAGTCACTCAATTGTTACTGTATGTATAAACAGAAGCTCGCTTCAGACCAAGTACAGAACGGTCCACATTAAAGTCAATGTTTATTTTGTATAATCGTATTTGTACAGCATAATGACATTACCTCAACACGTTTAGATGTTGACTTAAGGCTAAAGTACCTTGACTGCTATATAGACAAACATCCTGAATACACATATGAAATGTTAGCACCTACTCTCACCTGTCCGAACACGGTGGCCTTGACTTCATCCGTCCTTCCATAACGTCAGACATCTATTATAGTAATGCTAGTCTGCAAATGACGCTCCGAATAGAAAATCTGGGAAGAGAGAAAACCCCATGTGGAGATATTGGGGAAAATGGTCGGATCCTCGCAGTCAGCACAATTCATTTTAGATCATATCTAGGAATTCCATCGGCAAAAACGGCGTACCCTTTCGTCTCGCTCGTTCGGTAGATATCAGAGCTTTCCTGCGAAGAGGAAGGATAACACTGAAAATATTGCCTTGCTTTATATCCACATTCTTGATAGTTATGGTTCCTGATGTTAGATTTGCCTTTATCTTTACAGCTGAATATAACGTGTTATTACAGCCATGCATATTGCCACGGCATAACGAAAGCTTTCCGTGACGGTTTGTCTAATATTATTTTATTATTTTTCTCTGTATCTTTGGTAGTGTTCTTGTTATCACTTCATATTCCTCAAAATGGGACAGGGCGAAGTGTGTTACTTTCTTTATAAATAAAATCATTGAAGATAATTAAATTCCCTAGGCTGATTCTTGGCATAAGCTAGATACAATGTGATTACAATGAGATAAACCGAAAGACAGAGACAGAAACAGACGCAAACAAACAAATAGATAAACATACAAACACGGAAGGAGAAACAGACACTAAGAGAGGAAGTGCGTATCCTTTAGCATTTTCTGTTTGTACTCTAATTGGCTGAGGAATTTCAGAACAGCAAAGCTGTTCACATCTGTACTTAAAAATATACAGTCACATCAGTTTTACAGAGGAATGAACTTTGCCAGAAAATATTCATCTTCGGTATCTATAGAAGTATTTTCTTCTCTCTGGATGAACGCTGGTGCTTCTAATTGAAAGGCATCCCTGCCGGGGTCCAGACTGCCCCAATTCATCCAGCTTGAACCAAATAAAAAAAATCATGAGATTAACTGGAATAAGGTTACCCTCCTACTTCGTGCGGAGAAGTATTTGTAATTTTTTGGGAAGTTAAATCGTTATCGCCCGTAGGTAAGAGTATATTAGTACTTCTCCTAATATGCAACAAATAAAACTCCCTTATATTTGTAATTTACTAAGAAAGAACTTGGGTAAATAGCATAAATCGTATTTTTAAAGAATCTCTCCAATATCAGATTTCATAACATGAATCCAATTTGTCTTAAGAATCAAACAAAATCATGCACATCTGTTGGTGAAACTTATACCGTGCTCGGAAAGAGAAGGAAAGAGAGAGAGAGAGAGAGAGAGAGAGAGAGAGAGAGAGAGAGAGAGAGAGAGAGAGAGAGAGAGAGAGAGAGAGAGAGAGAGAGAGAGAGAGAAAGAATAATATATATATATGTGTGTGTCTGTATAGTATTTATGTGTGTGTGTGTGTGTGTGTGTGTTATCAGTTAAGCAGCTACCTTCAGCGGACGCTGGTGTTTGCCTTGCGTTCACTTTTGACACCTGTGGCAGAATTAAGCGCCCGCCCTCGTAGGGAACCGCCGTTAAAAGGACACCTCTACTCAGGAGAGAAAGAGACAAGCAGACGATGACACACACGGTCGATCTCGCCACCACTCTGCCCTCGGCACCCGGGGAGATGAAGGGCTCTCGGGGGTTTCGCTTTTGCCTTCAGGAATAAATTCACATGCCAAGACCCCTTTCATTCACCCATACTAAGGCCACACTCTCTCGTTATCATCATTTCTGCTACTAATATCACTTTCAACGTTATTACTATCATTGCTATTAACATTATCATTATCATTATTATAATCATATTGTAGATGATCATGATGATAGTAATGATGATTAATATTTTCGTTATTACTACCATATTATATTATCATCACTAAAATTACAATTAGCGTTATCATTATCAATGTTTCTGGTACTGTTCTTACCTCTATTATCACTGCTATTATTACTTTTATTGTTATCATATCTATTCTTATCATCATTATTATCATTAACACTATCATTGTTATTAATATTACCATCATTATTAACGTTAGTTATTACTATTTTTATTATTATTACTATTATTATTATAATTACTATTATTATTATGTGTATTATTATCATTATTGTTTTCATAATGTTTATTAACATCATTATCACTATTATTATCGCTATCATTATTTTTGTTGTTATTGTGATAACGTTGCATTTTTTATATATCAATGTTATTACATCTTTCATTATCCTTTCTCTTTGTTATCGTTTCTATGATTATTATCATCATTATCATCATTGATACTATCATTGTTATTAATATTACCATCCTTATTATTAGCGTTAGTTATTATTATTATTATTATGTTTATTATCATTATTCTTTTCATAATGTTTATTAACACCATTATCATTACATTATGATCGCTATCATCATTTTTGTTGTTATTGTGATAACGTTGCACTTTTCTGTTTTTATGTATAAATGTTATTACATCTTTCATTATCCTTTCTATTTGTTAATATTTCTTGCAAATGATTACTAACCTTTACACTGGAATAAAAGATCACTTTCTTTCTTATTGTTGCTTTTTAAAAATGGGATTATACAAACATCCCCAGTTTTAAAAACTGATTGCAGTCATTTGCGC